>BRZM01002743.1:0-23596 GCA_033238685.1 Lates japonicus | reverse complement strand
GGGGGGGGGGGGGGGGGGGGGGGGGGGGGGGGGGGGGGGGGGGGTTGCAGGGTTTGAGAGAGGAGAGGAGAGAAGAGATGTATGACAGTAAATCCTGTGATTAAGCTTTAAAGTGTGTGGTTGAGAGGAGTATAGAGATGCAGACTGTATTAAAGCGTACATGTGCTGGCCGAGGATGTGTGTGTGTGGGGGGGAGTGGATGTGTGGGGGAGTGTCGATGTCCTGGCTGCCTGCCTGTCTGTTTGTTTGTCTGTCTTGAATGGCCACAGCACAGTTGCATAAGAATATTTCACTCTGCTGAGGCAGGACGGAGAAATGACTCAATACATGGTAACAAGGAAACACAGAAAGAGGAGATGATGCTGGTGACGGAGGTGACACCTCTGATGACGCGGGAGACGAGTATGGATGCTGATTTTGGTGGTATGCTTTTTTTTTTTTTTTTTTGTACTTTAGGCCCAGCAAAAGCACCCTACATAGGCCGTGTGAATAACTGTGGTCAGGATGGCCAGATGTTGAGAAAGATATGAATTCTGTCAGGGATATTGCTTATATCTGCTTATGTCTTGACATTTTACAGCTCCACATGCACATGGAAACCCCCAGTTTTCAGCATCATGATCAGGTCCATCCAGAGCTGCAGCCACGAGTCAAATTTGGTTCAAGAAATATTTGTGAATTTAAAAAAACATTAATTATCAGTATTGTTTAAGTGTTCTTTCTGAGACGGGTATTTAACTTGTTAATTTCTACAGTTTTAATTAATTAACAGCACGCATGCATGTTAGATCTGACATGCAGTTATTGCAGTGTTACCCAGGTCTATAAGGTCTCAAAGCAATTGTTTTCTCAGCAGTGACCATCCATTCAGCAATGACTTTCTGTTTGTTTCATTGTCCTTGTCTACTGTAAATAATAAGGTTTATTTATATGTCACTTATCAAGATCAACAGTCATAAAGGCCAAAAAGCCAAAAAGAAAACAGAACAGAGAATATTCATGTCAAATCCCAAGAGCAAAATGAGGGAAAAGGATAAATAAACTAACAATATCTACATATTTGTATGTGCAAATGTACATATTCACTGACAGTGAGGCATCAGTAGCTCACAAGATGCAGAAACATGTTTATGATTCAAAGATTATTGGTTGATAAGAGGTTGGGTAGGAGGTAAAGTAAAATTACAAAAGATTATCATTGAGCAGCTTTGCATCCATGGATTGTAGCCCGTATGTAGTTGTTTTTGTTGTGTTGGACGACTGCCATTTGTCAGTGAGTGAAACTGTGAATTGGAATTAGTTTCCTGCTCAGGAGGACTATGCATACTAAAAGGTTTATTTATTATATTTACAACTCTGACTACTTGGTGGAGCATCCTTATTTTGGAGTAATTGCTAAAAAGAAGCACTAAAGGAAGTTCATTTAATCAGGTTTAGGTGTGCTGTGCTTTGTATGCGGCCTTCTGACCATACTTGTGATTGTGCCCATTTTGGGGCAATTATACTTATGGGATGTTGTGTTTATTTAGTGAGATGGAAACAACTCACAATGCTGCAACAGCAATTGGTGAATTGTGTTTAATCAACAAAGAAATAATAATATTTTTTGATACTCACAACATCACATTTTACTTGGAGGGGTAGCAGCCCCCATGTGGCATTTGAATTGTAGAAAACAGGCACTATACATAAATTCAGGCTTGATTTACAAGTCAGTTTAATCACAGAAGTACCTCTATGATGCTTTTTTTCAAAGCAAGTGGCAGTAGAGGTTTTATCTTCACTTGGTTATTTTTATTGATTCAGATAGTTAGCTGTCTCCTCAGGATGTTTAAGCCTGTCTGTTGCTTTGACAGTACAAGTCTAGTCAAGTGCAGCATCACTGTTGAGCACCTCTGAGCTATATATAACTATAAACTGTACAACGTCTGCTTTAATACTGGAACAGATCAATGCTAAAGTGTTTTAGATGTTCTTACTGCATCAGCTCATTTGAAAGAGCCATACAGTCTTCATTATAAGTGGCATTAGGCAGGATTTTTGTTCTTGTGCATAACTAATCGTAGGCCAGGATGGCTGCTCTGGTCAATTATGCACACTGTGACCTAAGAGTTACCGTGTTTTATTTGACATTTTGCTCAAATATCAGCTGTTCATTTGGTGTAAAATGCCACCCATCTTTAAATCTGTTTTAAAAATGATGAAAGCTGAGAGAAATGTAAGTGTTCTGTGGTTGGAGATGGAGAAAAATTAAAGTTAGTTGGTATCTTGTAATTCCATTTGCATCATCGCAGCGTCCGAGGCAGTCTGGTGCAGGATTCCCTTGTTGCTTCTGCTTTCAACCATCTGCGTTGTTATCGGACCTGGATCAACTGGTATAAAAAATACCCTGGTTGATCTCTCCGGTAGAAACCAATGGAGTCGGTCCAAAATTACCAACCCTGTCACCATCTGTCACTGCAGGCGTGTGTCTGCAACACACTCCACTAGTCTGTAATAAGTTCTTCAGTCAGGTCAGGGCCTTCATAACTGCTAATAATAGACTTCCTTGAAAAATAAATACATTACAATACAATATGCAGACTTTAAAACGGACATGATTGCTCTAGCACCAGTGTTGCTAATTCTTTGCTCGTCTTTGGCCCAATCCTGGTGTTATTTGCCAGGTGCATGTGTTTTTTCCAGATTGTCAGGCTGAGGTATTAGCAGAGTCTTATGGAGAGGCCAGACGGAGCAACCCAGGGGTTCCCCAGGTCAAACTAATACTCAGTACTACTACACACTCACAGACTAATTACAGGGGCATCATACGTTCAGCGCTGTGTAAATCTGCTGCATAGAATCAGTGGGATTATAGTTATGATCAGGAATCAATCTGCCTGAGGAGGTTTCCTCTTAAACTCTAAATGGAAATGCACATTATTATTATTTTTTTCATTTTGAATTCCTTAGATAACAGTTGCAGGTAGAGGGGTGACTTTAGATACAGACGTTCGTCTGCATCTATACATCAGTGAAAGTTCATTTTCCTGTCCAGAGATTTGAATCTAATCCCAACCTAGTCATCCTTTTGTTAATAGCAGAGTCTATCCTTTTTCACATTCAACTGTGGCTAATAATTTTAGCTTATATTTTATTTTGAACTTAATGATCATTTTACAGTCAAACTAACCAGTTTCCCACTGAACAACTATGCCTCTTTCTTATGGTCCCCTCCTGTTGCTACTTTTTAAGTGCCTGTGAACTGGTGCTAACCAACTTAATGCTAATGATGACAAATCTTTAGATTTAGCTGAAGACAGGCCAGTTTGGTTCATCCTGTTTTAGAAATTTTCAGTATTTTTACACTAAGAATTTAATTTTGTTTGTGCATAAATGTTCTATACTCACATCTCCCCCTATAGCACTATTTTTGTAAGTACAACAATGAGCTGTGCACAATTTAGGCTTGACCTGGATAATTCCAAGTAGGAAATGTAACCCTGTTGTGTTATGATAATACGTTTGAGCCAAACTTTATTCTTTCTACTGCTGCAGTACAATGCAGACACTGCATAGACATACTGTAGACCTGGCATTGTAAGACTGTGTCAATAACTCAGTAGTGTTAGGAATTGCTACAAACCTTGGCTATATGAATACATTAAAAATGTTTTACTTTACTAAACGATGCTTAACAAGGCTGTTGTTGTGAATTGTGGCCCCTGTGGCCTAGGGGTTAAGATGAGATAGCAACCATGAACAACAACGTCCCTGGTTCAGGTTCAACTGAAGACCTTTGCTGCATTTCTCTTTCCCTCATTTCCTGTGGTACCTAATAAAGCCATGAAGGAATGACATTCAAATGTAAAAAATAAAGTGTAAGGTTCTCACAAAAAAAAAGGTACAATTTGGGTGTGAAAACTTTAAGATTTTTTTGTGACTGGATGATGAGAACTAGTTTTGTCAGCTGCATTTGAAAGTATTTCGTAAAGCTAAAGGTCATAGAAATGTATCATGCTTGTTGACCTTGTTTCATATTTCCAGGCCTACAGTATGTCACTGCGTTAACTGGTTTAAGTGTCAAGTTTGGTTTGAACATAATATCATACTGGGAAAGGTTAAAACAAAACTCTCCTGTGTCTCTACAACATAGTGCTTGGGGAAAATATATTGTCAGTGCCTGCACTGTGGTTATTAGATGGATCTTCAGCTGCAAGCCTTCTGGTCCAAGTTGATTGGGATGTTGTGAGTAACAACAGACGGATAAAAGTCGCCCCACATTATTTGTGTGTCTGGCTCTGCTGATATTCCCATGCCACAGTGTTAGTGTCAAGTGCATGCAGAGTCAAAGGGATGTGCTTGGACTATCAGAGGGCTTCAGTGTGCATCAAGAGCTGCATGCAGTCTTATAGGGAGACCGCTGGTAACTTAAGTCCTGGGAATTGGGTCAATGCGGAGCAGGCCAGGAGCACAGAGGAGGTTAAGCTCAATGATTAGCTACTAAGCCAAGGCCACAGTGTTGCAATCTCTTGTACAGTCTAACACACACACTCCATGCATGTACAGTGTAAGCTCAATCACAGTATAGACTGACACTGATGAAAGGCATCCACACACACCTTTAAACTCACTGCACACACTGATTCACATACACACATATATCATATCTAGCTTTGTTTTAAACTGATGTTGTTTTAACCTGACACTGTATTTACTTCAATAATTCAAAATCCAGAATCTCACAGGAGCAAAATGATTGTGTCTATGTCCATGTTGATTAATTGACTTGAATTGATAAACATTTTCATAGTTTGCAAGGAGTAGTATCGATTGAGTAAAAGCTCATAGGTCCATTGAAGAATTACACACGTCTCTATGGAACAAACATTGTTCTTAAGCTCCTGTTGAAATTCTTTAAAAACAGTTTCATTATAGAAATTGTTCAACATTTCAGGAAATTCTATCATCTAAGTCTTGGCGAGAGAGCTAAAAAGCCAAGTTAAACTTTGCCTTTAACTTAAAAAATGCACCATCATCTAACTGATATTACAGCTTAGATTTATTGGTTAGACCTAAAACTTGCAAGAAGAAGAAGAAACAGCAGCCAACCATATAAAAACAACTAGTATTCCCACAATAAAACATTCATACACTCAGAGATAGGTCCAGAATTACACTGCTGTTTAAATTTATATTCCTTTATATGTATTTGACCAGTCATCATTTTAATATTTCTTGATACACTTAATAAAATCAGTCACACAACACTGTACAGTCCATATTCTGATTGATTATGGGCATATTTTATAGATCTAACTCTGATGGACATGAAAGGAATGTTTCCTTTCTTTGCATCATCACCATCAAACACACACTCAGACACACAGACAGAGTGAGGCAGGAAGAGAAATACACAGTCTTTCTCAGTCTTGTTTTATAAAAATACATCTAAAATTAACTCTGAGAGATTCATCAGATACTTTACAATAAGTATGTGAGCTGTTTGTGTGTCTCTGGGCTTTCCATTTCTGTTTTTGTTAGCAGGTGTGAAGCAGTGAAGCAGCAGCATGACTGAATGTGCGAGACTGAATCAAAATTTATAAACTGAACCTCTACAGTGTGCTCCAACTTAATGAAAACGCCCGGGTCTAAAAATTGCCTCGCTAAAAACGCAGATTCATTCTTGTGGTAAAACACACACACACACACACTTGAAAAAGCCTGAGCCGATGTGTGCACAGAGAACAGGGAATCTTCTGCTTGACTGCACAGACGCAAACACACATCTCAAACACACACACACATGCTCATACACTATCTGACAGTCTGGCAAGAACTGAAGGAACTTTGTGCAGGTTTCAGATACTGTGATCAGTGTATGTATGTGTGTGTGTGTGTGTGTGTGTGTGTGTGTGTGTGTGTGTGCACAGCTGTGGCCAGCGGAGGACGAATATTTTACAAAAACCTTGAGCTGAAAATCTGTTGATCCTGTAAAACACTCATCGGCAAATAGCCGTGTATCCGCAGCATTCCTGTATCCGTGGCTTGATTAAAACCCTTTCTCCACAAGATACCATGGGACCGCTTTGTGGGTGTCTATTTAATCACGCTCTTGATCTGTTGAATGGCATTGTGTTTGATGTTGCTTAATGCGCTTCCTTTGTGCCGCTGTGTAAGTGGCTCTCTTGAGGGAAATTATGTGCATGTTTTCGCTAAAGGTGACATTTCCTTGCTCGCTCTGCGAAATAAATGAGTAGAGAAGGCTGTGTTGCATCTATTTTTTGACTGAGAAGAGAGTAGGCCTGTTTGGTCTGTGCCAAAGCTATCTTGCTAATGGAGTTTGGCTGCACTGCCACAGATGCATTTATAGTATACCATTAATTCATTAAGGAACTGCAGTCCTCTCATTTCAAATAAAACAAGAGAAGAGGAGGAGGAAAGGGAGAGAGACAGCTTGCATTCGGAAGGAGTGTCATTAATCTCAGAGGCCTGGAGTCAAGGACAAATGATGGAGCGGAAGTACAGTGTGTGTGAGCGTGCTTTCATGTGCATGTGTGTCACTGTGAGGTTGCACCTGTGTGTGCAGTTATAGCTGCTGACAGAGGGAGGGAGACAGCTAATTTTAGTTCAGGTGAAAGAGGGGAGGGAGCAGAGGAAGGTTTTGATGAGCAGAATCGTTGTCACGGAGCTGAAATCCCCATCTAAAAAAACAACAACAACAGGCACCGAGCGAGGGTGGATGACAGAGTGACAGGGCCTAGACAGACGAGCCTCATCGATCAAAACCACAGCGGCCTTAGTTTATTGATCAAACAGCACGGAGACCTGGGGAGCGAGAAAGCAGGAGATAGAGGAGAAACAGCAAGAGGAAGCTCAGGGAGCAGGTCAAAGAAAAACATTTTAAGGATGCATTAAGTAAGAGGAAAG
This sequence comes from Lates japonicus, assembly GCA_033238685.1. NCBI lineage: Eukaryota > Metazoa > Chordata > Actinopteri > Centropomidae > Lates > Lates japonicus. Next base: position 16,687 of record BRZM01002743.1, on the reverse strand, counting down.
ACACCAAGAGACACAGAGAGAGAAACAAATATTTATGAGCATATGAGAGCGTGTATGAGTGTGTGGCTCCATCTCAGATGCAGATGATATATCAGCTGTAAAAGACAGAAATGGTACCAGTTCATATATTTTAATTTGAGATATTTGACCAACTCTACAATTTGTAGTTTTGCGATCCTTTTCCTTACAGTTACTAAATATAGCTGTCAAATTATTAACAAAATAGAGGCACTGTTATGTCTTTACCAGAATAACTCTGGTTTATTAGAATTTCTTTTAGTAGTTTCTATTTCTACACCCACCGAGTTGCTGAGATCTTGGAACAGACAGGATAAGAAATTCCTTGTTTAGCCAAATTTATTTGGAAAAGAACTGCAAAATTATTACCCAAACAATCCATTGTGATTATCCGTCACACTTTACAGACAGACTTCTTTTTAAACTTTGACCTGCCTTTACAGTGAGCATATGATATTATTACCAATATCTCTATTGAGCTCTTTTGGTTTGATCTCTATATAAAGCAAGTGAGATAATTTGGATAAACCTTTGGCTTTTTTAACTGGCTGGTCATCTGAGAGTTTCCAGATCTCTGCAGTTATTTTAACCCTGCATTAATAGATTTTTTTTGGCCACTTGAAGGCCACACAATAATCTGTGCATATATCATTTACATGCTATCGACATAGAAAGTTGACATGGCCGACATGTTCGCAAACAGTTGCCTAATTGTGTCCACTTGATAAATGTTCCATATACACTGTCTTTTAGCTCTGTTTTTGGTCTCCACCAACTCCTGAGGGAAAGTATCTAGCTGTTTAGCTCCTCAGCTCATTCTTGTCTTCTGTATTGTGCTGAGCAGGCGCTGGTGCTGAAAATGACACTGATAAGAGCAGTGAGAGTGAACCAAAACAGTAAATTCGTGGGTTGTGAGACAAAACAATGAGCTGAAAGTCACTAAAATGCTCTGTAGAGCTGAGATGGATTGCAGAGTTACATGATAATTCACTGCAGGTTTGTAAAAAGAGTCAAATGTTATAATGATGTACAGAATTGAACGAAACAAAAACAAGACACAAGTTGAAAAAAAAAACATATTAGCATATTGCTGGTGCACATGTCCTTGTGTTTGTGAGTTGTGGCTGTGAGTGTGTGTGTGTTTCTTTTTGGTTTCTGTCTGACATAAAGCAGGCCTAAGCAGAAATCACTGTGCAGCTCTGGCAGCTCAGACCACAATTCTTCTGAGTGACTGAAGGCCTCATTAAAGCTTAAAGTTGGAGGCAACACAGATGAGCATGTGTTTCTACCAGATCTGACATTTTTAACAGTTTTGCCTTGAAGCAATGATGCTTATTATTATTAAGACTTTTGACTCTCTTGCTTTTTTTCATGCTTACCTGTCTGCACATGTTTTTATTTCCACAGCCTCAAAAACAATCCACTGTGACTTTGAGTTTAAGCCTCAATCACACTGGAAAACTGGATATTCAGACATTTTTTTGACTGCATCTCTCATTATCTAAAACAAAAAAGTAGAGTATCATCATCCTAAAGCACTGGAGAGCCATTAAAGAAGATTTTATGCTTTGCCACACCAGAGTAAAACAGTTAACAGTCTGCAGGCATATAAGCAGACAACACAGGCTTACCTGCAAATTAAACCATGGCTGTGTGATCAGCATGGATATAAAACACTCTTATATGTCACCCTGACTTACAGCTATAGATTGACCATAAAACTCAAGAGGGACTCCCCGAATCCCCATTTATTTTGAACTCCTTGACTGATATTATCTAGAACCTGGCAATGCAATTACAGGGGCCCTGCCATCAATAGTGGGTTCCAGCAGTGCAAGCATGACAGAAATCCACTTATTCCATCTAGTATTGATGTCAATTTACTGTTTCATTACAGCTGGAGCTTAGGGAGCGGCACATGATCACAACTGAAGGAGTATCTTATTATGGAACCTTAAGGCAAGTTTAGAACCACAAGAGATGAATAATGTAACAAGATGCAATGCGTAATCATGCACAGACGCTCAGCAGACGCACAAGCACTTACAAAGATAGCAATAGATTAGGTGTGAGGACATTGTTCGGATGCATATGTATGAGCTGCAGCAGGTTATACTGAGAGCAAAGATTTGTAGAGTCCTTCAGCGTGCAGTGTTGGTGCTGACTACTAACTAGACTACCAATCATTTGTTTTTATCTTTATAGTATTTTTATAACCTGACTGTACACACTGTGGATTTGATAGTTTATTTTTTTTGGGATGCTATGTTTAATTATAGATTAGCTACAATACCCCTGCTGGCTTTGTTTCAGTTCCCACATTTCTGGAAGAGATATTTAAAAATATTAACACTAAATGTGCACAGCAGGTATTATGTAAAATAAATCTTAAGTTGCTTGTTTCCACATCTAGCAGATGCAGAGCAACATTACCATTCATTTGGAATTCACGTTTCTGGCCAACTGGCAAATATAAGTCCAAGATTCAGCCTCATTTCATTTTCTGTTTTGATCTCCATTAACCCCGGAGGGAAATATCTGGTCCTTACGTTAAATGCTCCTTTAACTTGTCTGTCAGTTATTTATTGCTGGGCAGATATTGTGTATATAGTGGTTAGTTTGTCAGAGCTTTTTCCCTAAAAAAAAGATACTTGCTGCTGAAAGATACTTTAAGGCTTCATAGAGCTAAATGAAACTGCAGCATCTGTGATAATTCTGTGTTTTTTTCTTTGTAAATCGTTGCATTCTTCAACTTATAAATATATAAATCTGATTGGGTGTTTCATGCATAACACTGTCAATTGAGTTCATTTTTCATGTGCTGCATCCTGGCATTCCTTCTAGCTGATGCCATTGAAATACTCACTAAACAAACCAGAGAGTAATGCCATGTACACAGTACAGCCTAGCCCCCATGCTCAACACATCAATAGTCAGACGCCACTGTTTGTTTAGTCTTTTTAGTATGGGTTGTACAAAGAGAAATGGAGCTGTCACTGGCAGCATGAATATTTCCTTGAGCCAGAGGTGTGTTTGGACACAATATCATACACACATGCAGCCTAATGCAATCTAATACAGTAGCCCTGCAGTATATACTCAATTTGTGGAGCTAATAATGTTCTGTTGTTATTTTGGAGAGGTGTTGATTCAATCCTATAGTAATTTTTAACGCTGTCGTTCAAGGTTTGTTGCATTGGATTGTTTTGTATTATACAGTGAGTTCATGTTATTGTGTCCACCTCCTGTAGGCCTGGAGATTATTCTCCTAAGATGCAAGGACTCTGTCACTTCTAGGGTTTGCTGCAGTTTCTTAAGTTGATAAATGAGGAAGCGCTGGAATGTTTTTGGGGTTGAAACTAGAGAGACTGTGACTTTGCGAATGTTATTGATCAGGGAAATGCCTGCGTCAGGTGAAACACTTGGACCCTCACCAAACTCATCCTCTCTAATTTGTACTTTGGCTCATAGTCAGGCCATGAGGACAGACGGAGTGCTTCCACACCCACTGGCCTGAGTTTGAGTCCCTGCCTCACCCTCCTTCTGATCTTTGTATCTGCTGCTTCTGTACTGTGTCTTCACTAAAACGATCCTCTTCTCCCGCTCTTCCCCTCTCACCCTGCCACCTCTCCACGACCCCTGCCCTTGACATGATAGGTGTAACACTGTCTTAAGCCTGAGGGGGGCAGAATGCCGGAGCAGAGCAACGACTATCGCGTGGTGGTGTTCGGGGCGGGGGGAGGCTCAGTCCTGCCTTCGTCAAGGGCACCTTCAGGGACACCTACATCCCCACAGTAGAGGACACCTACCGCCAGGTGATCAGCTGCGACAAGAGTGTGTGCACGCTCCAGATCACCGACACCACAGGGAGCCACCAGTTCCCGGCCATGTAGCGCCTGTCCATCTCCAAAGGCCACGCCTTCATCCTGGTCTATTCCATCACAAGCAAACAGTCCCTGGAAGAGCTCAAACCCATTTACCAACAGGTGGGGAGTGTGTGAGTGTTTGTCATTGAGTTTGTACCATAGGGATGGATGATGGTGTTATATTTGAGTGTGTAAGTGTACCATATCTGTACAAATAGTATCTATACCAGTGGATCTTAACTGTTTTGGCTTGTCAACCCTCGTTCACACACCATGTTGACCACCTCCTCCCTGTGGAAGTGTCTTTGAGCAAGGCACTGGCAATTTTACTACAGAAACTGAGAATGAATTCTAGTATTTGCACCAGCACAGTTTCAGCTCTCATTTTTTAAAATGGCTAATACAACATTTATGAATTCTTTACAGGTTAGTAACAAGCCATTAATGGCAACAACTTTTGGACGCCAAGTTGAAAAGCTCCATTTAGTAGATGTGTATTATCCTCCAGCAAAAGTGTTTTGTGTTTTTATGTAGCTCTTCATTTAAGTCATTTGGAAGACACGTCTGATCAGTTAAGCCACTTAACCTTCTGGGAAAAAAGCTGCAGTGCATCCAGACTGGACTATTTATTTCCATTTACATTCATTCTCACAGTGTAGATGTGAGATTTAAATGGTAAAAACATGTTTCACATTAGTAGAAGGTAATGATTTTTCAAATTATTTTACTGAGTAAGTCATCAGTAAAATAATTTGTCAGAACCTAACAGCACACAAATCTCATTTTAACATTCAGACATACCTTCTCCAAGAGGAGTGTAACCGGTGCTAAGATTACCTTGTTGACTTTGTAGTAAGAGCACAACAACAGTCTCCCTTATTTTACTTCTCCACTGCAGGTCCTGGCCATAAAGGGAAACGTTGAGGCCATCCCCATCATGCTTGTGGGAAACAAGAGCGACGAGACCCAGCGGGAGGTGGAGACCAAGGATGGGGAGGCTCAGGCCAACCAGTGGAAGTGCGCCTTCATGGAGACATCAGCCAAGACCAACCACAACGTAACCGAGCTCTTCCAGGAGCTCCTCAACCTGGACAAGAAGAGGAACATGAGCCTCAACATTGACGGCAAGCGCTCGGGGAAGCAGTCCCGCGCCGAGAGACTGAAGGGCAAATGCAGCGTGATGTAAAATCCAGGAGAGGAGGAGAGGGGAGGTGGAAGGCGAGAGAGGGGGAGAGGGAGGGGAAAGGGGGGTAGGGGGAAATACAGAGAAAAGGGAGGAAAGGAAAGGAGACGAGAGAAAAGAGAGACTCACTAAAACGTATCACTCGGAGCAAAACATCTGGAAGGTGACGGGAATCTCATCATCCACATCCTCCTCCGTTTTGACTGGTGCATTCACAAACACAACGTACATACCGGAAGCATACCAGATTTCAGCTTGGAGCATTACATCCATGTGCATTCTGCTTAAAGGAGAGATGAAGGGGGGAGGGGGGTGGCTGTCACAGAATATCGAGAAGCAGATTTAAAAACAAGAAGCGTGTGTCATTGACGTCAGCCGCAATTGGAAACAGTGTGGGGTGTGGACTTTTGCATCGTCCGAGTGCCATAAAAACCTGGCTGAGGATCTCATCGAGACCTTGGACCGCAATAAAGACCAACAGCACGCCTTGACCAAGACTGAAGGTTTCTGATGTACACAAAATATTTAGTGTCCTCTCTCACTTCTGCACCCACCCCTCCCTCCCTGCTCAGCTCACACCTTAACACCCCCCTCGACATCCCAGCACCCTCATCCTTTACATAGCCCCCTATTATAACAACTTATAGAGAAACGTAATGTATATGTAACAGAGAAGTTAGTTAAACTCTCTCATCTGGTAGAAATGCTATTTTAAGAAACTGGGGTGTCCGCCATGCTAGTGAGGACAGGACTCGAAAGGTTTGAAACTGCTAGCATGATCGGCAGCAGCGAAAAAACGTGTGAACCGGCCACACCCTGGGGCCACACCCAAGGACTCTGATGTATATAAACATGGGATGTTATAATATATTCCATCTTGTCTACACATGCCCTGCCCCAGCTGTTACATCAGTCAAAGAACGTTTGATGTGAAGTTTGAAGCATTAAAGCTCAAATTTGTGGCTAGAGGACGAATTCATCCATCTTCTCATCCTAACCATTCCTCCTGAATGATATTTTAAAAAAGACCCTTCTTTATCTTTATCAAGCTGACATTATATCAAGAATTCACGTGCAACTCTTCGAAACGTCCTCATCTGAAGTGAAGAAGCATCCAGCAGCAAGGCATGCTCACACGCTACTGATACAACGCAACAATCCTTTTAAGACTCTCATCTAAAGCGTAGAATAACTCTGGATGAAAGGAAGCTGGACTCTCATCAGAATATGAAACAGAAATACAAGTCTGCCTTGAGGACAATACACTCGGATAATCATTGCCAAGCTGGTAAGACAAAAGCGAACTGGGATGATTTTTTTTTCTTTTGGTTTCAAGGTCAAGAATGTCAGTTTGCTTTGGCACTTTTCATGTGAAGGTTTCTCTTTTTTGCCTTTTTCTTGCTTTATGATGCTCTTTAAATTCATGTAAAGTCAAAAAAAACCCTCCTTAAACAAAAAGCACACAGAAAAAAAGAGGAATAAAATAATAAGGAATGGATTTAAAATTGCTCCATGCAGATTATTCGGTGTGACCTGAATCGGTAATTCTGTTTCCTCTTTGGTTGGTTTGGTCATATTACCTCTCACATGCTCATCCATGCATCAGGAAACAGAATGGGTCACACACACACACACACACACATATACACGCACAGCATGCGCAGAAATGCATTCGTGCATGTGTCAAAAAACAGAAACACACAGACATAGCTGTAGTTTTCAATTTGAATAACACTGTTGATGGATTACATGAAGACAAACAGGGCTCACTCAGCCTAAATGCCCTCACATTGCACTTTATATCATAAACACACACACCCACTATACACACACAACTTTAATTTGCCATGTTTTTGCCTACATTGTGTTTTAATGATCTCTGCTTAACACAGAATATCCTGGAGCCATTGCTCTATGTCCAAAGTGCATATATATATATATATACATATATATATATATATATATATATATATATATATATATATATATATATATATATATATATATACAACATTTTTCACGCAGGAGCTCTGAAAATTGTACACCGTGTACACAGGACAGCCAAAAGCACAATACTTTTTTACTGACATATGTATTTGTACATTTCTTTGTGTGTGTTTCTTTTTTATATTTTTTTTTTTCTTTTTGTCTTCTTTGTACTATTTCCATCTTTAACATCTACCGACCAAGTCCTGAACATGGAGGAACAATCACATCATGATCATAGGTAGTAGCTCTCAGTCTCCATGTAGATTTATTTTTTTTTTTAATTGTTTTATTTGTCCGGTACGTGGCACAATGAGGTTGTGGTTCTGCTGAACAACAGGGTATCGTGATGTGACCCCATTAGCTGTGGTCGTGAAATGTGTACATGTGGTGTTAACCCTCACCCTACACACACACACACACACACACATACACGATCATGAGTCGTAATGTGCTGAGAGGGTTCAGATTAAGGTCTACTTTCTCCATCTCTCAGGGGACCGTCTGCTACTGTACTGTTAAACCAAAGACACAGATGATGCCCCTTTTAACTGTGTGTCCATCTCTCTGGATAAAGGAAAAAAAAAAGAAAGAAAAAGAAAAAAGCACAGCAACTGTTCTCGTCTGTCTCCTTCTCTGTCTTTATGTGTGCAGCAGAATCAACAACTGGGCACTTTAGGGTGACATTTTACTTGAAGACTTGCTTATTAATCAGCAACGCCTCATTTATAAGCACGATGTAAAATGCCCCTCCTGCATTATTCATGCCCGCAGACCCACATAAAACGATTCCAAATGTGTAGTTATTGTAAATAAGCATATGGTAGTTCAATGAAATGTTTAAAAGAGCTTCAAGTAAGATGTTACCCATGTAAAGATAAACTGTACCCGCTGTCTTTCTGGGAATAAGTCCTTTGTAACCAGGAAATATTGTTACAGTAGGAGGTTCGATGTTGCTATGTACTGTAATATACAGCTTAATAATGATGCTCATGATATATTGTATTTGACACATCCACTCTTCAGATCTATCAATCGGATTAATACTAGCAAAATGTGAATATGTAACTACAGGTTCCACTCCATAGCTGTTACTTTTTTATTTTCAAAGTTGAATGAATCCGTTGTTATCGATGTGTTGTATTTTGCACTAACGTGAGGTCCTGTTAAACTCAAAAAATCTGCATTGTAAACATACCCTTTACCCGTTAGACACCAGGGATGCTCATTCATACTCTCTTTCATTTTCTTTTTTATTTTATATTTCAGAAACAAGATGTGCAAAACAGATCTGGGTTAAGTTGTGTTTGTAATATGGTTTGTTTTTGCCTGTTAAGATGCCAGATGGATGGAGTACAACCTACCTGATATGGCCATCTGAGGCACTAAAGCTAAAAAAAAAAAAAAGCTGGAAATAATCTGTAACAACCATCAGACCCAGCTCTGGTCTGATCTGATGTGTAGCTACCGGCAGCAGTGTTGCACACACTGCATAAATATCAAGCTTGACACGTCTGATTGCTTGACACAAATGCCAGATTGCAAGCGCATGTTTGTGCAATCTGTTGTTCTGCTGACGTCTACAGGAGACTGCCGCTGTTCATGTTCCTGCATGGAATATGATACAGCAGGGCGGAAAAACAATGAGGCAGCGTTCGAAACAGTATGGACAACAAGCTGGAGTGAGGGAGGAAAGCTGTGCTATTAATAGAAATAGTGTGAAAATATGGAGTGCAACTGCACTAGCCGTGGCCTGTATAGGACTCAAATGTGCTTGCATGTGGGGAGAGTGTGAGAGGAGAAGATGGCCGTGCATGGAGAGCATGTGTGAGCGTCCGTTGAGTTTCTGGGCTGTGTGAGTTAAACGCTGGCATGAATCAGTACAGACACCTCTGCCCCCATCCTCCCATGTTGTCTCATCTCATTGTCAATGAGCATGTTGCTGCTGCTGAATCGTGTGTGTGTGTGTGTGTGTGTGTGTGTGTGTGTTGTGTGTGTGTGGTGGACTGAAGTGCATCCATGTATGTGTAATCCAGCCACTGTTACGTTTCTTCCTCTGTAGAATTATTGTGTGTGTGTGCGTTGTGTGCTTTGTTGTTGTACATCTTATGAAATTATCTTGTCGAATATTTGAGAAGCTTTCTGTGGAGAATGCCTACACATTCTGCATGAGTCATCCAGCACTGCTCAATACACACACATACTCTCACACACACAAGCATATAAAACAGAGTATGGAGGCAAAATAGAGTATATGCCTTCAGCTGCATACACAAACACTTATACGCACATATGACATTCACACAGGCCTTGTCACTGGCTGTTTTCCACACTACTCGCTGTTGCACAGGCTTTTCCACTGTCCTTTTCTTCTCCATAAATCAACTGTCCGCCCCTGAAATTCAGAGTTTCTTTTCATTCACACCCCACCACCATTTTATGTTGTAGTGGTTGCGCTTACGGTGACCTGCTCACCTGACTGTAGATGGTGCCAATAGTGTTCAAGGACTTAATATTTCAGAGATGAAAGATGAGAGTGTGCAGAGGAAAGGGGGCTGTGGTGGGAAGGTGCCTGCATTTCTTTCTTATAGTCAAAGTGTCCATTTAAAAGCAACACAAAACTTACTTTAACTAGAAGAGCTGCTGATGACTTTTATGTCAAACTTCACCAGCTGCCATGAAGTTGTTAAACTTTTGGGGCTGTTCCAAAGTATGCCATAATTTTCTCTGCAAGAAAAACATCTAATTGACATTAAAGCAGGAGATGTATGGAGGCTCAAAGTGCTCAATATTAGACAAATAAATAGTTTTGTAAAACTATTGTCATTGACTAAATACAGAGAAATATGATAAAGCAAGCAGTAAATTCTGAAAACTCAATAAATGTTTAAAATTCCGCTTAGGTATTATGAATTTTCATCTTCCTTCCTTTCATAATAAAAGAGTTTACTGAAAGTCATTTTATTTAATTCAGACGGGTTTATTTCAAATGTTAGAAAGCATTTGAAAATCAAATTGCAGGAATTAAATAAAGACATTTAGGATTATTTCACAGTTTCATGGTTTAATTATATATTTTGTCTTAATATAATTCATATCATTTATTTTGTATCATCATTTTTTTTTTCATTAATATTGAACACTTCGGGGCTCCATAAAATCTACATAGGCAACACTTGTTCCACTTTTGGATTAATACCAGGTTCACCTCAGTTGTTTGTCATCAGTGAGGTAACTTGCTGAGGAGTCTTGTACAGCAGAGGAATTTTGGTTCACATGTGTTCTTCCATAGCAGGATGGGAAACATGACCATGCAACGCTGAAACGAAGGGCAGTCAGTAGAACCTGAATACACAATAAAAGCTGTGGTTTTCTAGTCTGTCAGTCTCATTTCCACCAACCAGGGCAGGTTGCAGTCCTGTCAGAGGATCTGAAGGAAATCAGTTCTGGAAAGATGGAAATAGAAAAACCTGTTGACCTCTCCGGCTCACCCCTTTACTTCTCGTCTGATTGCCTCAGATCCTCAAAAACTGTTTTTGCAGATGTGGGGGGGGGGGGGGGATATAGTGGGGCATATAGACTTTGTGGGTAATGTAGTTTGGTACTATCCTGTCGCTCTGGCGCTTCATTCCTGCATGGTCCCTATTGGTGTTCCAGCCAGCATGAGAACAAGGACACAAACTGTGAATCATCTTTGTATTTTTTAAATAAATTCCTCAGCAGCATTTACGGCTTCGGTTTTGCAAATGGTTTATTTCTTTTTAGCACTTATTGTTTTTTGTAAATTATTCAATTGATTTATTTTTTTTCTTCTGTTGGAACTTTTTTATTTAACTAATTATGATGTATAGATATTTATTCTAGCAATAGTCTTCCTATTAAGATATACTGTGCTGATGCATCCTCTGAATAACTGAAAATAACTACATATATATATATATATATATATATATATATATATACATATATATATATGATAATAATAATCAAATCTGCAAAATGATTTTCCTAATAAAAATGTGAACTGAGGAGTGTTTCTCTGTTTCTCATCTTGTGAGTTGTTTATGATGACTCAGCCTCACTTTTGCTAACATTGCTAACAGAAGTTTGATTGTTTTTAGGCATGCTGGTGGTGTGGTTCTGGGTATGGCAATGTCAGCCTGTCTGTGAGTCAGTTCACTTTAGTCCACATTGAAATATGTCAACAACTACATAGACTGTGATGAAATTTGGTAGAGACATTAATGATCCCCAGAGGATGAAACCTAATGACTTTGATGATCCTCTGACTTTTCCTCTAGCACCACCAGCAAGTGAATATATGCACTGGTGCATGTACTGATGAAGTATGTATGTAAGTAGGATGTTATTAGTTGTAGACAGAGTTTATTGTAACAATTTCAGAGGTGGCTGGGTAGTTTAATCTACAGCAAGACATCATATTCTATCTTAGCAGAAGTATAAAGCAGCATGAAATGGAAATACTCTAGGGTCAAGTAAGTGCCTCGCAATTGTGCAGTGCTTGAGTAAATGTACTTAGTTACATTCCACCACTGCATGTTAACAAAGCTAAATTAAGATGGCGAAGACAGTTAACGTGTTAGCATTTTACACTGTGAGCATGTGAGCCAGCTGACATTAGCATTTAGCTCAAAACACCATGCTGTACCTGCACCTGTATGCACAGCCTCACAGAGCGACTAGCATGGCCGCAGGCTCTTGTTTTCCCCTTGCTGAATTCCCACTGTAAATATAACGCATAAAGCACTCACTGAGAGAGAGAGAGATGCTGAGTTCACAGCCTCCCACTCCTCCTTTCACTCTCCCTTCTCTCTTAACCCTCTAACATCTGCTTGGGGATGCTGCGCCTGGCATAGTTGCTATGGAGACAGGGTGACGTTGACGACGGTTGTCGCATCAGAGTGTGGTGTGACCCTGGTGGGGACTGAGATGCGTTACGACAGGCAGAGGTCTCCCAGGCTGCTGCCGCCGCCGCCACTGCTGCTGTTTCTGCTGGGGTGTGTAACAAAGCAGGGAGAAGAAAAAAAAACTCTCACCCCTGCAGGCCTGTGTGGCAACCCCTCCACTGGATCTTAATGAGATAATCCCCTTGTCCACACAAACATGCACAGACACACGCATGTGCTTCTAGACATCTGGGAAAGTCTTTGTATTAGGTCAGAGATATAAGCCTGCAGCACACACCACAGCTCAGGGCAGGCATGGCCGAATTAAACTCTTAGGGGAAGCCCAAGGCAAAAAAAAATGTTGCTGGGCCCCCTTTGATCTCCAGGTCCCCAGAAACCCATCAGTACTTTAGAGTAATTACTTGATCAATCAGTTAGTCGATTGAGAGAAAATTAATGGCAATAATTTTCAGCAAATATTCACTGGTACCAGTTTCTCAAATATGAGTATTTGTTATTTTTTTGGTTTCCCATGATAGTAAACTCAAGATTTGGGTGTTTTTGATTGTTGGTTAGACAAAATTAAGCCAAATGGATAGGTTAACTTGAGCTTCAAGGACATTTTTTGCTGTCAGGCAATTTTTACACTGGGCAATCAATCAATTATTAAAGAAAATAAGATGCCTTACTGTCTTTCTGTGATGGAATAATAAAACCTTGCCTTCGGCTCTCTGTGTGTTAATGACTTGCCCCACAGAAAACAATTAAAACTATTTGATTAAACAAACATTACAACAAAGGAGCTCAATATAAACTAAAGACAGAGTCTCTCAACCACAAGATGGAGGATCCAACATAGATTATATTGCACAAATTTGTCGACAGAAATAGAGTAGAGTAAACCTGGGGTTTTTAGGGCCCCTGAGGGTGTGGGTTCCCTGGGTAGTTGCGCAGTTGGTAATCCACAGGGAGCAAAAAATGTGTGTGAGTGTGGATTCAGGCACCACTTCTGTCAGCCTGAGAGCATCTTTAAGTCGTGACTCATGGGCTTCCACCGCTTATTTTTTAGAAAATGAAGAGCCCTGCTGTAAACCACCGTAACCTACTGCCTCCTCAATAACACACACACACAAGGGAGGGAGAGAGGGAGAGGGAGGGGAAAGACAGAGAGAGAAATGGAGGGAAGGAAGTGAGACAGATGAATGAGGGAGAGGAAAAAGAGTGGAGCGAGAAGGAGCAAGAGAGAGCTAAAAGGTGAGGAAATGTAAGAGAAATGTATAGGCATCAGCATAATTTCACACATCAGTGGAAATGAGGCCAATGCGGTACTCGGCGTGAGTTATAAATAGCTCTCCTGTGGTTATAATAAGCAGCTTGAAATGGTTTCTATACAGCCAAGAAGAAGATGTGGCTGTAGAAGTGTGTGCATCATTGTTTCAAGCCTCAGTGTACACATATCTCCATCTCTGTCAGCATCACCAGGCCTTCAAGCCCCCAAACAAAGATGTTGTGTAAAACAAGATGTGATCCTACACATCAGACCTCTGTCCCCTTCAGTACAGAGAAAACCATCCACATTTGGCCAATGATCATGCAGCAGATGCAGCACTTTTAGCTCGATGTGGAGGAGTGGACTACAGCTCGGTGGAAACGGAGGATGCGTGTTTGCGCCGCGCCTGGCAGGAATAGCAGGAGCGGCCCACACCTCCCTGGAGATGACGGGAACTACGGCTTGGCCAATGACTCCACCGTGTGGCAGCACAGCATAATGGACTCGTGGTGAAGAGTCATTTTTACAGTGTGCTGCACAGATCCAGTTGTGTATGTCAGAGGAAAAAAGGAAACATCTTGCAGGTTGGATAAAAAAGGAACAAAGGTCATAGTAGAAATGTGATGTACTATCCAATGTCAAACTTGGATGGGAAGAAACTGACAGGGCAGGCCACTTTATTTGAGCACTAACTCCAGTCCAAAGGTAACATTAATGTAGGAAGGTGCAGTGCACTGCTGTGTTCAGGGGAAATCAAGGTAATTAGTATGATTTCTCTTTAGCAAATCCTGCATAAAAGAGATTTTTGAGCTTTAATGTTTAGAAATGTGTTTCTTTGTGCATTCGGGGTACTATAATCACACGTTATAATTAAAGGAATTTGTTAAACAATATTTCAGACACATTTAAACATAATCAAAATATGAAAGTATATATACAGTATAGCTATTTGGCCATTCTGAATAGATTATATGATATTTTGAATATTTTTTTTTTTTTGGTTCATTCACATGCAATGAAAATATTCAGGCAAATTCAGTGCTTTGTTAAACAAAGGTTTGCACACTGAGAGAGGGTAGAGGAAGACATTTTCTGAATTAATATTGAATGTGACTTTCATTCAAGCAAGTTTTACCCAGTATACACTTCAAAATGTTCAAGCCATATGTCCTCAGGAGCTAAGGCACCAGAGGTCCTCAACAAAATAGGTGATTTACATCACCAGTATGTCTTTCTTTATGAGAATAGAATTGCAGTGTGTACCCATTCAAAATCTTATTTTCTGAGGATGTAGATCTGTGTGAATGTCTGGAAATATTTGTTTGGGAGCCCCTGGGTTAAAGCCGCTGTCACCGGATCGGATGGAGGGAGGGAGAAGGAGAGAGGGAGGAAGGGAGGAAGAGAAGGGAGGGGGCAGGGGGAGGGGGGTAGAGGAGTGGACAGACACTGGTATCGGAGGGGGAGGCGTTTGGCTCGGTGAAGACGGGGAGTGAACGAGCAGAGAGGGTGAGAAACCAGCGGATCTGGCCCTTTAAATCACCAATACAGCGCATTCGGAGGTGAGTTTGGAGATATTCGGGTATTTTTCTCCCTGTGTATGATAATTGTAACGCGTGTGTGCGCCTCTGCAACTCCGGCTTCTCGTCACCGAGGGCGGCTGCAGCGGAGAGGGGCTTCATCAGTGTCACGAATCCGGATTTCCCCAGCCCTTTGCCGGCAGAGAGGGTGGGGAGGACCGGGGACAGGGTCAGTGGAAGATTTCCTTCAGCTCGCCTGGACTCTTGAGGACGCACAAGCCACTGTATCCAAAAAAAAAAAAAAACCCTCTGGATCATATATGCTGAAGTAGGCCGTATGCCGATCAATTTGCATAATAGCGGAACATAAAGGCATGCGCTCCAGTCTTATGCCCATTGTCGCTGGATGGGGTTTATATTGGCTGCTGTGGAGCCTGCCTCCCTCAAAACATGTCACCACCCTGCTCCCACGGCTAACAATCAGGGCCTTTTTTGCAGACCTGAAGCGGTCTAGTCTGGTCTTCACTTGGGAAAATATCTCTGGCTTTGATATGTGCACAAGGTCTGCCTGTGACTGCGCGCTCGTGCTTATGCGTGTGTATTTGTGTGTGTGTGTGTGGTGTGTGGATAGCCATGGGAGAGAGAGGACATGCTGTTCTATCCATCAAAATGCCCGCATTGTGTTTTCACACGGTAGAGCAGCAAGCAGGGCCTATAGTGGAGGACATGGCTTCTTACTGTAGGCCCGATCAGCGCTAAGGAGCTGCTAGGATCAATAAGGATTGATGCATTTTTGCGCGTCTTGAGAGCGGCCGTGGCTTTCGCTGGCTGGCTGGCTGACCGGGGCCTGTCCAGCTCTGGTGATGTGTTTTCTGGTCCAGGCCAAGAGAACTGACCAGCTTTACTGTACAGGGTCTTTGCGTCTGTGCATCGGCTTTTCAAGAAAATGTTTTCAATTTGGGGGCGTATAGGAATGGAGAGATGTAACTGTGGAGGGGCAGAAATTCATGTTTGTGCTGGTTTTTAAGG
The DNA here is from genome assembly GCA_033238685.1 of Lates japonicus. Lineage (NCBI taxonomy): Eukaryota > Metazoa > Chordata > Actinopteri > Centropomidae > Lates > Lates japonicus. The sequence continues at coordinate 911 of BRZM01002743.1, read as the reverse complement.
GCACAGCTTCCTTCTCTCGGCGCGGAATGCGCCATAGCAGAAAGTTTGAAAAATCAACAGGCTGAAGAAATCAAAGCACAGGGCTTGTAATGTCTCGAAAGTGTAAAGAACAATCATCAAGCTCGTTTATTTCTTGAAGGTGTGTCGCTGCGGGTTGCCACGTTTGTTCCTTAACCGGATGAGAAAAGCCTAAAACATTTCTGAGCAAAACCACCATTTGCATTAGAATGTACACTGTCAAAAACTCTAGATGTGAAAGCTACAATAGTTTGTAAACAAACAGGATGCGAGTGCTGTCACCTCGTTTCAATATCATCCCAGATAAGTTGTAAGAGATGGTGTCACTTTTATCAGGGAGTTGAGCCTGTAGAGGTTAAACACTTAAAGTAAGAGAACATTACAGCACATTGAACTCAAACGCTAGTCCTGCTGTAAGCTTATAGTGTTAACATTTTTTGATTCAACTCTCACTTCAATTGTAGAGGCTGTAGTGTATGATGTGATTGCATTTTAAAGTAAGTCATTGCTGTTATTTCTCTGTGTGTCCAGTGTATTCGTCTGTTGGCTGTCAGTGATGTGGCCAGTGGTGTGATTTAGGGACACTCCTCAAACCATGACAGATAATGACAAGCATGCAGTATACTGTGAGAGAAAAATGTGTGTGTGTGAGAGAGAGAGAGAGAGAGAGAGAGAGAGAGAGAAAGAGAGAGAGAAAGAGAGAGAGAAATACATTTTAATGGGATAAATGTGTTCACACAGCCACAATATGGGGACTTACTGCCCATTAGGGGACCTGTCCCCACAAGGTAAACCATTACCTTTTAGGTTTAAAACTTGCACTTTTTATTTATTGCTTCTTTTCAGTTTTGTTTTGTTTACTGTTAAGGTTAGGTCACATTCAGGTCAGGGTC
>BRZM01002742.1:71776-94846 GCA_033238685.1 Lates japonicus | reverse complement strand
GTGTGGGTACAAATTTGGCACTGAATATTTTACATATATTGAAACATGACATACAGCATCGTGAGGTGCAGCGTGTGATCAGTAAGAGTAGGCAGGTCTTAGACAGGAAACTGTACTGGTGCAGATATGAGAGAGAGGCAGTGGACTGAAACACATTTGGGCGTATTGTCACCCCTAATGTCAGTTACTGTATCTGGGCTAGTGTGCATTTCTCACTCTGTCTTATGGAAGCAGTGGATGGTAAATATCCACTGTTGTCAAATACTGAGTAAGTTATATTTTGTTATAACAAGAAAAGTTTCTCATAAAACTGAATAAACGAGTTATAAAATGAAAAGTATCCTCATAACGACAAACTGTGGAAACTTTATTTTTGTCATGGTGACAGCAATATAGATAATACTTTTACAAATGCAATTTTTTCTTAAGTAAAGGATCAGAATACAAAGAATACTTTCTACCACAGGGAAGATCTAATATTGCTGCTTTTCTCATTTATATACAGAATAAAACACAACTGCAAACAAACCTACATTTGTACTGCACTACTTCACTCTGAGACACTGTATCACTGTGTAAAAAATGTATTTTAGAATTGATGTCTTAAAAATGTAAATAAAGACTGCTGTGATGCAGACTTATATGAGATCACAGCTTCAAACAGCCTGAAGATCTTGTAGTACTACTAATACCTTGATGTTTGATTACAATGTTTGATTTTGCCCAGTTCCAAGCTAGAAAAACTGTTTCAGAAGAATGATCAAACACAAGATCCAGTCACTCACATGTGAGCTGTGTATTCAGGCTATATATAGACAAGAGGACCTGTGCTGTTACCTTGCTGTTCTGCAGCAGTCGTGTCAGATGCTCAAAACAGTTACTGTTGAGGAAGATGGCTTGTAGAACTGGCCTGTCTGAACACAGGAACATGTCCCTGATAGTGTCTGAGAGGCAGCAGGAGAGATTGACAGAGACAGCCAGACAAAGAGGGAGAGATGGAAAGTGGAGGTTAGACACAGAGAGAGATGAGAGGGAGAAAAGCAAGGACAGAAATAAACTCAGAGGGTGGAATAAGTTACATTACTAGCTTCAATTTATGCAAATTATTATTCAACACAACAGAACAGCTCCACAGAATATATCTAATATCAGAAAAATGTAGACTGAGGCCTCTATTACCCTACCTAGCATGTGTACTTGCAGCGCCACAAATCGACTCTCCCAGTGTCGGCCCAGTGTCGGCACCCGGCCCTTTGCTTGCTGCTGCTGCTGCTGCTGTCGGGAAGCAACCACAGCCGCTGGGTCCGAGTTGAGCAGCTTAAAGTAATTTTCCAGCACCGAGGCGATTTCCACTTGCCGCTGGTCGGAGCTGGAGGCCAGGAGGCGCTGCACCACCTCTCGCAGGCAGCCCAGAGTCAGCAGTGCCTTGCGGTCGGGGGCCTCACTGTCCCAGTCCTCGCCCTCATCTGAGGAGCAGCTGCCCATGGAGCAGTCGGCCAGCACCCGCATCAACACCTCCATGGTGGCTGGGGAGATGGCGAGCAGAGCGTTCCTCTGCCGGGGACAAAGCAGTGGAGGGAGGGAAAAAATGTGAGGTGGGGGGAGATGAGAGTGAAAGGTATAAGGGTTTGAAAAACAAATCTGTCAAAATATGCACAACAAAGGAAACACATGCAAAGAGTTAAGATGAATTTATACTTGACATAAGGATTAACTGGAGTGCCGCAGTAGATACCCATAGTGTAGTTGTGGTTTTGATTGTTTAGCATCTGATTTCAAACACTGATTTCACCACCACAACACTAAACAGATGTATCATATGTGATCAGGCCTATCACCTCAGTACCACTCTCATAGTGTATGAATGAATTTAGTATGAAGCTATAGCCAGGTGGCACTGATCTTAGCTTAGCATTAAGACTGGAGGCAGCTAGTCTGATTCTGTCCAAAGCTAAGAAAATGAGAAATTGTAGTTTTGTGCTGGAACTATTTCACAGTGACAACCAAATGAAGTTACTGTGGCCCAACCTGCTCTAGCTTCATGTTTAGTGTATAGACATGAGTGTGGTATAAGCTTATTTCCAAAACTATTCCTTCAGTTACTGTTATTTAGTTATTACTGAGCTCTGTTTTATGGCAACATGACAGAGCTTGAGGCTGTGATTTTTGCTTGCTGGGTCTGTGGTTAATTGAGCCTTTTAGATTATTCCTTGAGCCTTTTAGATTATTCAGTGGAAAGCACAGGCTAAGCTGCCTTATTACTTGAGTGTGGGTGTTTGACGGTTTCTTCCTTTAGTAATAAAACACACTGCTACATTACATGCAGTGTGATACAGAAACAGATAATTCACAGCTCCTCCTGCACCACACTTAAATAGACCTGAAATGATTAGTTAATTAATCGATTGTTTTTAATCACTTCATCATTCTTTTGAAGAAAATGAAGACAAATGTGAAAATGACAAAATGAAAATAAACAACTTGAAGATGTCACCTTGGACTTCTGCGATGAGCATTTTTTCACCATTTTCTGTATATTAACTGATTAATCAGACTAATCAATACAAAACAATCATTAGAGGCAGCCTGACATACAGTATATGTATGTATTTAACTGGTGGGGACAGACAGTAAGCTCAAAGGGCAAACAGGAACTGGCAACAAGCCACCAGCAAGAGCACTGGGTTGTGAGTTGATATTTATGCAGAGGTCACAGTCCGAACTGCAGATTGCGTGACAGTGTTTGGAACTGAAAGGCATTCACACGCACATATTGTGTCTTTGACCATGATGTTTTAATTGTACAAACAAATAAAGACTGAAAGAAAGATTCTGCCGTACAAAACAGCTACCACAAACATTTATTTTTGTGTCATAATTACTAGACTGTTTTATGGCCAAAGACAGTGGAAGCCTGGGTGAAGCAGCTTTAATTAGACTGAATGAATGCCGTACCACTGTTCAACACTCTCCTGACACATCTACTGTCAGTGAAAGGAGACAAGGCGACAGCAGTGAATCAGGCCTGTGACCGGCCAGGTAAACACTGACCTCCGCTCCATCCAGACGCTTACCTGATCACCAGCTACTATGGCCCCAAACAGGTGCAGCAGGCAGCATTTCAGACTCTCCTTCAGATGCTCGCTCTCCTGGAAGCACTCTAGCATGAGGACACACACACACACACACACACACACACACACACACACACAAGTCTATTAGTTTGATCTGTAGGTGTGACGCTAGCTATGCAAATACACCACAACCACAAAGTGAAACTATACCTCACAGTAAACCGTTGCAGTTCCTGGATGTTCTGTCTATAAACAAAATACTAATGAATGTGCATACACAGAAAGACACACCTTTATCTTTTCTGTCTCTTTCATACACACACACACACACACACTCAAGCTTGGAGGCTCAATGAAATCTGCAAACTAGATAAGATAGTTAGCACACAGTGCACAAACACACACACAGGCTTGTGACGTCCTGGCAGTAACCTCTGGGTCATGGTGGTCCCAGTCATCCATTAACTCAACTGTCAACACGTCTGATTGGGGAAAAGAGAGGCGACATCTTGGCTCCGTTGTGTCTGTTTCCTTTATCTCAACCATGCCACAACTACATTTCATTCTACCATCTCTACATCATTTTAAGTACATACACTGAGGACAAAAATGAGTCCTCTACAATACTCCCACACACTTTGCTCTTTGCTTATAACACACAAAAGCAGGGTTGTACACACAGAGCAACACACAGTCTGTCAGGTTGGGCCTTGGGTGTTATCTCTGGTGGCAAACCACAGCAGCCACACACAGGACACAGGACAGAGGGGAGTATTTGTTCAAAATGGCCGCCAGTGCTGCTGAAGTGGCTTGACAGACACCATTCACTATCTGCTCATCGCAACGCCTGGCAGACAGAACGCGGACACAAAGAGTGGATTCAACTGGGTCAGGAAAGGAAAGAGGAGGAGGCAGCGGGAGAGAGCGAGTGACGGCATGGGCGCACTCGAAAAAAAAAAAAGATGGTGAGAGAGGAGCTTATGTTCTGTGATCACTAGCTGGTTTTTTTTTATGATGTAGAGGACTGCTCCCTCATCCACGCCCAAAGGGTTACTTAAACAGGGAGGAGATACTAAGCACTACTGTGTTAGTGTTGCAAATATCACAACGCAATGTCAAACAGTGAAGTTGAATTTTTTTTTGTTATTTAGGGCAGGTTAACTCAACGTGCCATGTACAACTGATGCTTATGCCTGTGCCTAATAGTTTTAGACTTTCTCCAGAGTGCTACTGACACTGTCTTGCATGTGTTAAGAGAGAAGGACTGAGAAGTGACACAAAAAAACAGAGACTTACGGTAAAAGAAGGGAACAAACTCAACAGTGAGAGGAGCTGCCTTGTATTTCTGTCTGCTCCTCTCTACTGTACCCAGCTGCTCCCTGGGAAAAAAAAAGACATACAGTGAAGAATCGAGCATAAAAACAAACAAACACTTTTCTAATATAAAAACAAGTTGCCTGCCAAGATAAATATTAAAGTGAGTGAGTTAAGTTAGCTGCTGGATTACCCGCAGGTTCGATGCCTCCAGTTATGGTAAGGGTCATAGAGGCTTTCGCAGAATGCCAGTGCATGCCGGACAAACTCCTCGGCCTGGCTCTGGTCTGCCATCTCCTTCTCTTTGGTCTTGCTCTTGAGCTGTAACACCCCAAAAACACACTCAGGCCCTTTTCACACCTGTCTTTACATGTCATTAGACTTTACTTTAAAGTCTGAGTTTAATAAAAATTAAATTAAATGCCACTAACTCTGCAAACCACAACTTTCCAAGTAGTGAAAAAAATTGAGAGAAAAAAAAAATTAAGAGAGGAGTCAGACCTGCTGAATATAGAGTGTTGTCATGGTGATGATGTGATTGATGTAAGAGCAAGTGCCAATCTCCTCCACGTTGGACAGGTTCCTTGTAGAAAAATCCAATCATATACACACACACACACACACACACACAGAGGACATCAGTTTGTGAGTCACTTTGGAGTACCAGCTATTCCATGAAGGTGAAACATGAAAGCAATTCCCCAATTTACACATGTATGCTACAAAACAATACAACACAGTTTATCGAAAACACAGGACTCATAGGATCTTTTCATATATATAGCAGGTTTACTATATGTGTATGTTCACTGTCCTGACCTGCAGATGATGATCAGGGACTTGACGCTGGGTTTTATCATCCAGGCCATCAGAGGCTGTCTGGACGCACTGCAGCAGCTGGTGGTGCTAAACCTGCAGGATGTCGTCTGGAGGAGGGTCAACACCGGAGGAACCTCCTCTGGCCTGGAGACACAGAGGATGAATAGGAATCTCCATCAAAAAGGAGGGAAAGTTGTTTATACACTGTAACAAGCATACATCAGAGGTTCATGTCAAAACTAGAAAAGTGCCGATGACTACTTTAAATATAGGCTTTTATCTCAGAGGTTTATCATGGAGGCATTGCTGCAGTACACACAAGGGCAGCTTGAAGGAGGGGACCCTGCTCTGCATTCACTCAATCATGCACACATGCCTGGTGCGTTTAGGCATTCGTTCCTAGGAAAAACAGCATGTGTGCCGCACTGCTCATATGTGAGAGAGACGGACGGAGAGAAGATAGAGTGCACAGCCAAAAGCCATGCAATGAAGCGTCGGTGGGAAAGCAGGACAGATGTGGCAGCAGCAGAGGAAAGGAGGGAGAGGGAAGGAGGAGGGGAGGGAAGAAAATGCAGAGAAGACAGAGGACAAAAGGTGAAGACACAGCAGAGAGGGGAATATGAAGGTGTCGGAAAGAAAGCAGGGGATGGGAGAAGACATGACTCAAGGGAGGAGGAGAAAAATGAAATGACAGAGAGAGGGAGAGATGAAAAGACTTGACAAATAGGATTTAACCACCCTCTCACATGGCCCTCCCTCTGATAGAAAATATGACCGACTGTCTGACTTCAGGGGCTTCATCTGATGTTCATGCACAATAACAACTGGCAGCACGTAAGGTATCAACAAACTTCACCTCACTCAAAAATAATACTGAGCTGAGTTTTCATGTTCCTGTCAACACATCTCAGAGCATCCTATGATAAAATGCTTGATAGTCTGCCACAAAGCATCTGGTGTGACAGTGCTATTTTGGGTTAATGCTGTCAAAGGTTTGCATAATGTGGTCATGCTGTAGATGACGCATACAGAAAGGTGGCTCTGGGCAACTGCTCAGCTGACCTAATGCAAAAGCTACAATGATTGCGTGTAAATGTATTAGGAAGGATAAAAGTAGTTCACCTGTAATCTGGTTGCCGGGTATGGAAAACTCACTAATGAACTCAACTAGACCAACTAACTAAAATAGTCCACATATCTGTGTTGGAAAATAAACAGCCACTTCAAATCAGCCTATGAAAACTGTCACACATTAACACCATGTGCTGCTAATTGAAGGTGTGTAGGCAATGCTCGCAAGCCTAGTTGAAACAGAGTGTTGGAAGAGATGGATAAAAAGTTAATATAGTTGGCAAATAATGAATACACAGTTGAAATTATTGTAAAAAGTACACTGTAAACTGTTTAAAATAGACAGTTAAAATAATATAAACTGATATTGATTATACTAAAAAGTAATAGATAATTCAACTATATGCAGATAAATAAAAAACAATCCACTTTTATATAATTAAAAAGATCTTATAGTCCATTTATAGAATTTATTTATAACATAATAAATTATTGCCTGATAAAGTATGACTCATCAGCAGGACTGTGGGGTAACATCAGACAAAAAAGTTTGGAACTACTATAACATCTGTCACCATTGTCTGCTTTGCCACAACTCACTGTTTATTTTTATCCTTTTAATAAGTAAGCTCTTTAAAATGTCACCAAATGAAAAGTAAAATGTACCAATCTGTTTGGATCATAGAGCCAACCTTCGATAATTGATTATGATCTGATTTTACAGATTACAGGGTGGCTTTTCCAATCATCAGGCATATCGCTCGCCGGGCGCAAATTAGAAAATCTCAGCCATAACTAAATGTGGTCTGGATCCCTCAGGAGATGTAAAACCAGAAAGAAAGAGATATGAAGGTAGTAAAGATGGAAGAGAGAAGCAGAGACAAATGAGAACATGGTTAGTTAGCCTTTGCTAATAGCAAAAGCTGTCGTCGTTAAAACAATGGATGGTTGGCTAGGCGGGCTTATCTGCAATCGATTATTTACACACACACAAGCTTTGCACACCCACACAGTGAACTATCAGGAGTCCATTGACTACACTGATTAGCAATGAGCATGCCCGCCACAACTCTCACCATAGTAATTTAGAATGAGTGACAATGTGGCGAAAAATTTAAATACCTTTTCAAATCGCTTAAGTCATGTTTTAATTGCTTCAAGGCAAATACAGAAATGGTTTATACTATATAACATACTAAAATAGGATATAGTTGTTTATGAGCTACACGAGAATGAAACAGGTAAGCAAACAGAATATCTCAAAGTGTGTGTATCTTAGGAAGTGCATAAGCTGAGCATGCACCTATTGGGTCGTGACATTGTTTCATTCAGGGGGGACTTTCATGGCTAGTGATCTTTCTCAATTCTGAATATTTCCTAGAAATGGGATGGGATGGCAACATCAGCTGGAGGAAGGCTGGCCCCTGCTCAGGCGGCTGGGTCACAGCAAAACTCACAGTCAAATCTGTCAGCCCACAGGAACAAACACAGAACCTGTTACAAGGGACCACCACTGCTTCCCACCATGGCTGGGGCCAGAAGAGATACGCACCTGTAGACTTAATACCTATGTTTACTCATTACTACAGGGCTAACCCCATGTATCAATAAAAGCACAAAATAGTGCAAGTGGTGTCCTTTATTCACCATCATGTGCAATAACGACAACGAACACAAATGGAGTCACTTCACCCAATACACACACTTTAAATACATATACTCAGCAATGCAAAAGATTAATAACGGTGATATTTCCAGCAGAAAAAAGAAAAGAGACAACTGAAGATTTATTTTCATTGTTCTGAGAAGCTTTTGGCTTATTGTATAGTTATCAAATCATATTTTACATTTCTTTTAGAACAACAATTAATTAGCTTCAATTATTAAAACAAATTTAATTTTAGTAGTTGTTATTCGTTTTCATTTATTATCATCAGACAATAACCATCGTGGATATGACCTGGGACGCTAAACAATAGTTCAAGCAACACATACTGTAATGTTATTAAGTCATTTAACACACTAGACATAGAGAGTGATGGGTGTGTTCTGCAGTGATTACATTAACAGGTTATAGCACCACATCACTACAGGACTACCAACTGGTGATTATTTTCATTACTGATTAATCTGCCATTTCCTTCTCTCAATTAATCAATTCATTATTTGTGTCTCTCTAATGTGTGTGATGTACATTCATCTTCATCTTGGACCAACAGATGAAAAATATTCAGATTTAGAATAGTAAAACTGAGAGAAAAGCAGCGAATCCTCACATTTGAGGGAGGTGTAATAAATGAAATGTGGCATTTTGCTTGAAAAATCGAAAACAATAAATCGAATTGTGCACAATATTCGAAAAAGATTCATTTCTATCCAATCAACTGAATGATAAGCAAATAATCATTCAAACTCATATACATACATGCAAAGGTGCAGGACATGTTAATGACCTGATGCACTTGGACAGAGTAATTAATTGTCATACTAGAATCGCATACAACCCCAACAGATCCTATCATAGGGCTTTACTGGGCCATGGAAAGCGTGGTGAGCAATCTATGGTGAGAGGGCTGAAGAGGTGATCTGAGCCAGATTATGCCAGCCAGTGAATTGTGCATTTGGTGGTATGGTTTTGGAACATGGGTTTTGTGATATGTTCTAAGATAATAATTTGTTTGTTTAGTTGTTTTTGTGTATTGTGACGCTGGGCTGAGCAGTTAGTGGAGGCTCTATGAAGGTCAGCGGTTTATTAACCATTCGACTCTACTACTTGAGTTAGCAGTGTGATCTAATGGCCTATTTTGCAGCAACATCATGACTTTCCTTACTCCTCCTTTGTCACATTTTAAATCTGTACCCTACATTTATCACTGATCTTGAAGGGCAGTCTACTATGAGCTGCGGCTGAAATCATCTACCCTCTCGGCAAAGATCGCTTATATTTGCTAATGCTACCGGGAAACAAAAAGTCGGATGGAGGTAAAATAAAATAGAAACAAAGCAAAAATACAGTGCTAATGTTCACAGTGTGTTTTAATGGGCCTATCTTGGCTGACATTTTATTTCTTCACTGTTGCTATGGATTCCTACAATGAAGCTATCCCCACCTGGATACCCACATTAAACACATGAAATGTCCCATGGTACCTGTTTCAGACAGACCAGAGGATTGACACATAGGCATATGATGTTGGGCGATTCTAAACAGAAGATTTTCTGGTCAAGCTACTGCATAAAAATGAAGGAATGTGCAGATTAAAAGCTTGAAACTGAGGAAGAAACTGTAAAGAAATGGGGTTTCTGGATGTGAGTACATCTAGCTAAAAAGTGGAGAGGTTGAAGGCGCTTCTTCTGTCTGCGTGTCAGAGTGGAATCAGCCCGGAAGCGGGCAGAAGCTGACTCTCTACACAACGTTCCTTGAAGTCATCAGAACAATCTTAGAGGCCTTTAACTCTGTGTGTATGTATATGTATGTGTGAGAGGAGAGAGGGAGAGAGAGAGAGAGAGAGAGAGAGAGAGAGAGAGAGAGAGAAACAGTGAGAGAGACAGAAGAAAAGAGGGAGCAAGACATCTGAGTGGAATAAGCAACAGCCACGTGTGATAATATGTTCTGTTGGGATCTTGCTGGCATGTCGCCTTTATTGTCCTTCTTTTCCTGTGTTACCTTCACTGTAAAAATGAATCACTGACTATGGAAAAGAAGCATTTCCTGCCTAAGCTGTTCATAGCTTCAACTTAATAGTCTATTGTCTGTACCTGTGCATATGGATGTCACTACTAAGTGATGATGATTTCATGTAGCTTCACTCTCAAGCTACTAGCAATGGTGTGTGAGTGTGTGTGACAAAAGTACTTCCTCTTTTAGGCAGCAGTTTGGGAACTGGATGCCCATTATGAGGTTTGGACTGTGAGCAGGGACACACCTGCTCACCTGCAGCTCTGTTTGTCACTTAGCCTTCATGCAAGCTGGCAGCCAGTCTAGATGTACAAGTAGGAGTCTGCTAGCAAAAGGGTCACTTGTCTCCCAACTCCTACAATCATCTTGACAAAACAATTCCATGAGGCATCACATACTCTCCTGTAATGCCAGGAACATCTGCAGCCAGACCTGTCAAACACGCACATTATTTTGGCGCTGGTCAGAACACAGCATCAAACCGTCAATACTGAACAAACTTACCAGATTGCACCCCAAACACCAGCATACGTTCTTCGGAGCCATAACGTGACAGCTGGTGCAGACGAAGTTGCGGCTGGACATCAACACGTCAGGCCTCGACGACCATATCGAAAACAAACTGTTACACGGTCAGCAACACCGCATAAAATCATTCCTGGAAGGTGTGCGTCGACGCATATGCAGTGCGTGTTCATTCACGTTCTCCTCCGTCATCACGCAAAAACAAAGACCGTCGAAAAACACTGCTGAAACAGTATCTCTGCGATACGTCACGAAAAACATTGGTCAACACAAAAAATTTCAACAGCAAGATAATACCGAGTCAGGGCATCGGTAATTTTTTACCGCCTGTGTTTTATTTTTTCAGTGAACTTTGTTCAGTGCCACTGTTAACGTTTCATTATCGCCACGCCTCTTTTTCAGGTCAGGTTTTGTTTTCGATGCCACCATTTTCAGTGCTGTACTTGAATGTCACTTTTTCGATTCATACCGTTGCCGTAGTGAACGCGAAAGCAGCCGTCGTCCAGCCAACACAGCCCTGAGCAGCCGGATGGAAATGTATTTGTCAGCCCTCCACAGCCTTGCCTCTGGCCTTCTCAGTGAGGCAGCCACCGCGGCTCACATACCAATGTGTGTGTGTGTGTGTGTGTGTGTGTGTTCTTGATTACCATGATGTAGCTCACCTCCTTTCCCACTGAGGAAGGTTAGAGGCTTCACAGAATCAATGGGAGAGGGCTGAATAGCAGGAGGGTCACATTTGCATCCGGCTGCTCTCAGAACAACTGTGTTAACTGAGACTGCAACTGACAAACTCTGCTCATGTTCACTACAGCAGCGAACGTACAGATCCAGAAAAGTGACATTCAAATTTTAACACTGAAAATAAAATTTGGCATCGAAAACAAAACCTGACCTGAAAAAGGAAACATTGGCATTGAAATACTTCAAAACGTTGTATTGGCACTGAACAAAGTTTCACTGAAAAATAAAACACAGGCATCAAAAATTACAATCTTACAATATTATTATCTTACTTTATTTAAATTTTTGTATTATTATGTGTTTTTCAATGACAATATGCAAATTTTTGACTTTTTTTTTAACTTAAGTATTTTTTCAATGTGAGAGGTTTTCAGTCTCAACTTTCTGTCACTGTTTTTGCATGAAGTGGCAGGATTGGAGGGGAGGGGAGCATGTGATAGACACACACACACATATGCATGTACACACACACCTTCCAAAGGTGTTAGTTTTATGCAGTGTTGCTGGTATGATGTCAATATAACCAACCAGGTTTTGTTTTCAATGCCAAATTTTATTTTCAGTGTCAGAATTTTAATGTTATTGTTCTAGCTCCATACTAACTTCATCTGCACAACAGCCACGTTGCATATTATTAAACTGTGTCCAACAGAGGGCAGTATGCTGGTGTTTAAATTTTTTTTAATCTAATTAAGTTTATTTCAAGTAATATTAACAGTTTGAAGGGAAATGTAATGATTTCTATTAGCATAAAGAGGAAATATATAAATGTACGTATTTGACAAGTCACAAACACGGATGTTCACAAACATTCAGAGACAACTTATTTGTTTTGTAACACAGTATCAGATCAGATGGGGCAGCTGCACAAGAAAGCAAGAGTGGCTGATAGATACCGTGTGTAACTTTGAGACAAAGCTAATCAGTAAAATTTGAGGTTTGAAGGTGTAATGACCAAGCTTCAGGAAGCAGCACTGACAGGTTCTTGTCTCAAAGTTACTTAACTGCAAACCTATTGTAACAGAAACAGAGAAGGGTGGTGGAAAGGAGGGCAGGACAGTGCCACGTTTTCTGTTTCTTCGTCCTTATATCTGATCACCACGCTGATGCTCTCAGCTCTGGTCCTGACTATTACTAAAGCTGGCTAAACTACTAATTGGTATGATGAGTCAACAGTGTAGAGATCATCGGACAGATAAAATGTCAAACTATCTCTACACTGTCGTGTTTATAAATTTCATTTTGTGTGAAAATGGCATGTGTCCACATCAGCTTTTCAGGGTTATTTTTGCAGAGACATCTGTCCACAGTGAAACGCCTGAATAACATAAAAAATAAAAAAGCTAATGCGTCCTCTTTTCAGTTGGAAAAACAAACAACTGCTTCACAGCCAAAATCTGGAGAGCAGTGAGACAGACAGCTGGCTGATAAAAGCATTATTTTAGCTATGTAATTGACATAATAACAACAGGTTAACAAACAGCTGTATGATCACTTGTATTTAAAATGTGTGATAACAGAGAAAGAAATGACAGTAAGTTGCCTTTGTGACTTGACTGCCGTGAGGCCCTTCGTGAGACACAGCAGCTACAGACACAGCCAGGTTCTCTCCCCAGTGTCTTCAAAAGCTCAGAACACAAACACACAACAAAATGCTCTCAGATGTATCTACATGAGTGTGAATGCAGCCTCTACAGACCAGTTCAGGGACAAAAATGATGAGCAACATGATAATGAGCAGAGAGCCAGTAGGACATGAGCCTGTGTCTGAACTGAGGGATGGAGACAACAGGTGGAGGGACTCGTGATGAGGCTGAGGACAGTTAGACTGCATGCTCACAGAGAAAAAGTCCAAGATCTGAGTTATGTAGTGGAGAAACTACTGCATTATCAATTGAAATTTATTAACTATGACTTTCAAAATGACTGTTTATATCTTTGGTGTCTGATCTATTGGCTAAACAGTAGGGCTGTGCATCTTTATTGATCTCACGATCAGATTCGATTACAATTATCCTGTCAACGATTCAATTCAATATCACGATGCATCACAATGAATGACAGAAATATATTGTAGAGGTCTAGCCTTCCTATATTTGTGTGTGAAATTGTTCCATTCTCAAAGACAAAACTAATATTGTTTGCAGCAAATAATCTGCCAGTCCTTGCTTATGTATTGTAACGTTATTGTTACATAAAACTTCTCCGTGACCAAAGTCCAGGAATCACATTTTATCGTTAACATGTCACAACAGCGCCACATCAGTTCTTGGCTGGGCTGGGTCCACTGTTTCCTTTACAGTGGCAGGCATTAGCTTCTCAGAGTGAAAATGGCTAATGTAGCTACGTGTCATGCATTGCCAACAGGAAGTCATTTTGAAGTTTAGGACTTTATTGTCCAGCCGAAGCTGCAAAAACAACAAGCAATGTCAGGAGGCAATAATCGATAATGTTGTGTCACTACATGGAAGCAGAATCGCCCACATCTGCATCACAATGCATCGTAGAAACATTGTAGATGACATTTAGCGGTGGGGGTCATGATACAACAACATCTCAAGAGCTATTCATCAATGAAGCATCATAATATTTGTGCAAAGGAGAATCTAACAAATAAGGAAAGGAAGAAATGAATCAAATTCAGCATTTTCACTGAATGACCAAGTGCTCCAAGTTTCATGCAATCACAACTTCTAACATGTTCTCAGACATCAAGTACTTGGCAGGGCGCAAGGGAGAGTTTTACTGTGCTCATACAGCAGCCACTTACTGAAGAAAACCAGGAAGAAAGTCAGAAAATCATCTATTTTTAAAAAGACCCTGAGCTAAAGTGGTGAGAGTCTTTGCTTTAAGCAGTGTTTAGTTTAACCACAAATCGGGAAGCCAACCAGAGAGAGGAGGTTTATAGGAGGTGTGTGTGTCAGCCCTGGAGTCACAAACCACACAACTGCATTATGTGGGGAATCCCACACACACACACACACACACACACACACACACACACACACAACCAATGTTAATCAAATAGTGCTGCCACAAGGACAAAATGGCTGCAGAGAATGAAGCAGTGTTTCACACACTGTCACTCCTCCCTCTACTCCCCCCATCCAGCTGCTGTGGAACATGAGAGCCCCAATGTTTACCCAGTACATCGCTGTGAAAGAGTGAGAGGAGAGAGAGATCGGGTAGTGGAGGATTAGAGGACAAATGCTTTGTGGGAGGAGGAGATGTACAGGTCTGCTAAATCACTTACCTGCCCAGCAGCTCAACACAACAACAGGATCGAGGAAGGAGGGAAATGAACAGGTGGGGTCTTCTCTGGTTACCTGCTCAGTCCTAACACACTGTACCTTACACATGAGTTCAGTCTTCTACATGAGAGGGAACAGGCCTGTTATAATGATATGATAGCTGATCATGTTTTATTTCACAGCTCTGTAATTATTTCCAAGGAAGTTTGTGGACAGAATTCTATAATTTGGTTTAGATTAGGGTTAGGTAAGGTTTTCATCTACAAAAAAGAGCGTCATTTGAATCATTGTATAATATCAATTACTTATTTATTATTATTGCAAACTTTATTCTCCATATGTTGGATTGTATTCCTACCACCATATACAGTTACAACCCAACTGCAGTTAATTAAAGACCAACATAATAAGGTGCTACTGATTTTGTCCATGCTATACTGGCTAAAATAAAAAAAATGACAATTTTGCCTTAACAAAATGCAGTCCAAATTGAAAATGATTCAAAGGGGTACTCCCTCCCAAAAAATAAATACTATGCTTCCATAAATTTGGGGGACTTACAGTTGACAGATTATAAAAAGTCACAATTAATTGCTGGGATGAAACCTTTTCAGGTGATTGAAAAAGATTTGTTGTGTTTTTGTCTTTCACCGACCAGCGACATGTTTTTCAGACCATCTTAATCTGGGCTGCGTTGCTTTTAAGGAAATCAAACCTCTTCCTTATAATTGACGTGCTGTGACCTTTGTTGTCAATGATTTCCTGTTCAGAGGATAATGTGAGTTCTCCACTCTCACTTTTGTGCTTGTTGCCGGTCCCACTCATGTTTCTTATTGTCTACAGCTTTCTTTACTGCTGGTAGGTCAGGAAATGGGTGTGTACTTTGATGTTCGGCCAAAAACTGCTGCCTGACTGGCTGTTGTCGTATTAATGCTGCTGTGTGATAGGTTGCTAGAATAAAATGCCCAAATTGAATAAAAATCCCCCGAGCTTATCATCGTAAAAATTTTATCACAATCCGAGATCACGATTTTACCACCCAGCCCTATTTTCCCTTAATGGCAAACTGTGTTTTACTGATGTGACTGGCTTTCATAGCTCTGTCCACAGAGCTGACACCTGCTTCCAGGACAAAACAAAGCAGAGGAAATACTGTTTGATTTGAAATGTGCTTCAAAGCACCGCCCCCAGGCTGAGACCAGCTTATAGATCAACTCCTGTCTTTCTTCATCACACACACACACACAGATAATGAAGCCAAATGAGCAATCATATCTGTGTTTCCAAACCTTTGCTTTGTGAGAGAAGATACTTGAGCACCAAGGACGGCCGCTGCTATCTTCTCAGTACTTCAGTAAAATGAGTGGTTCCCTGTCTCTCACACACTCATTTTAAGTATCTGATATAAATACACACACACACACACACACACACACACACAGTGAAAAAGCAGCTTTGACCTTGAAGCCGCCTGAGGAAGTGCTATCTGTGCTCATGGTCATCTGGCAGCTGGATAAGCAGCGTTCCACATTCACTCAGGCAATTTTCTGATGCATACATGTGTTGAATCAGATCTGTCTCAGACTCATACATATTCACACTATGCAGCTCCCTCTAACTAATGCTGGCTGTGCTACTGTATGTGTGCATGAGATGGTTCACACTCGCCATGTTTCACTGATGCAGAAAGCATTCATTTTTTCATTTTTCACCAGGGAGGCGTGGGTGCTGCTACGATGTGAGGAGATACCCTTTATCTCATACACCCACACACACACACTCCAGAGTGGGTGCATTGCAGAGAAGCAGAAATAATTGCATAAGACTGACTTCGACACCCCATTTACTTCAGTGGCTCAGAAGAAAGGCAGGGGGACAGCCTGAGGATGTGTGTGTGTGTGGCTGAACATCTGTGTGTGTGTGTGAAAAATCCTCAAGCACTACAATTGTGTGTGTTTCCTTGCTCCACCTCGCATGATAGGAAACTAAATCCAATCAACCTGGCCTTTTTTTCAGAGAGAGAGTGTGTGTGTGTGTGAGTGTGTGTGTGTATCCCTGCAGAGCTGTATACACTATAAGCGTGAGAGCTCTAGCTCGGTTCAGATCACCCCTCGCCTCTGCTTCTGTTCCTACTAGGCCCATTTCATTCTGCTCTGAAAGCTATGATCCATTTAAGGCTTACGTCTGTGTGTGTGTAGGTGTGTGTGTGTGTGTGTGTGTGTGTGTGTGTCTGGTGGTTCATTCTCTAGTTTTGGGCTCACCATGTAATGCTATCCCCACCATGTCCCTCCAGGAGTCCACACAGGTCCCGGGCAGCAGAGACAGAATGCAAGAAGGAGAGGATGGGGAGGTGAAATATGAGGAGGAAGATGAGAAGGAAGAGGAGGAGGAGGAGGGATGTCTGATAAAGTGTTTAGACCAGAACAAAAGAAGTGTTTAAGACTGAGCAGTGACTTTAATGCAGTTCTTTCAACAGCCACTAGATGCTGGCTCCAAATAATCTCCAGTTGTACTGAGATCTAATCAACAGTTCCAGTTTCTCTCTTAAGATACAGTGTTCACATTATGGATGAGAGAAGTGGGAACAATTCCACCTCCCACTCTCCCTGCCTGCTTTGCTGTGCTGCCTGTATTGCAGATACTGGGAGCTGGGAGGGTTGTCTGCTCACCTGCCCATCTGGGCTGGGCTTCCAAAAAAGCATAAAGGACTGCCCTTCTGGGTCGTCTCTCTCACTCTCAGCCTAGCCTCTGGCAACCTTTGTTTGCTTGGGTGCACCATCCAGCACACATCACACAATATTTTCACTCATCTATACCCTCCTTACATGACTGACTACCCTTCTACTTACACTCAACACTATTTAGTTTGAGTGGCCTCTCTTTTGTTGCCAGCCTTGAGCTAGGTGGTAACAGAACTCTGACATCATTAGACACCTCAACACAGCTGTACGCAGTGGTGGAGCAGGTAATAAGACCATCCATCAATCCATCCGTCCATTATCTATACCTTTTATCCCTAAGGGTCAAGTGGGGGATAGAGCCAATTCTACCTGACACTGGGCCGAGGCGGGGTGCACCATGAACTTGATCACGGTCCGCCCATGATCACAACCATACCTACACCCAACTCAGAGTCACCAGTAAAGTGGTGCGAAGAAGCCGGAGAATCCAGAGAGAGGTCATGCAGGCACAGGGAGAAAGTCCACACAGAAAAGCCCCGGGAGAACCCTCTTGCAGCGAGGTGACAGTGCTTACCACTGCATCACCGTGCCGCCCCTGTAATAAGATCATCTACCTAAAAATGCTGCATTCAAAATTTTTCTTCAGTAAAAGTACAAAAGTCTTATTAAAAAAATAATATGACATACATACTATACTGTACACCTATTTGCCTATGGAAGAAATTATGAGCTGAGCTATAGATGACACTGCCTAACAGTATATTCAATACTTCAACATGGCTCCATCTCCACCAGCTGCTAGGCTTGTCACAATTATTTTTTTTAATCACCTGGTGGCAATTACTGTGAATAATTATTAGAATCGTTTCCATTCATCTGGATAAAAACAGCAGGATGACACTGAGAGAAATGTTGTTTCATGTCCTTGTTCAATCCTCAATCTCCTCAGGCTGGTCACAACGTACAATATATTACAGTATACAATATTTTACAAGTATCTGATCAGGGCTGACCTACAGCCTACAGTAACTTTCAGCTCTTCAGCTGATGGGATGTCCAGAAGCAACCTGCATCATTCACACCCTCGAGGCCGGGATTGGCTCAGTACACACAATCGTCTAGAGGCAGTTGGATCTACTGAGGCATATGTGTGTGTGTTCAGGTAGGGGGAGGAGGGGAAGAGGGCATTTGGTTTACTATGGACCATGTGTTCCCACCTCTCCGTGTATAGCTAACTGTGCATACACACACATGGTGAGAGTAGCAGGTCAAAAGTTCAGCTCCAACCTAATTAGCAATAAATTCTTCTTGCTGACATTCCAAAATGGCAGCAAACTTATTAAATCATCACAGACACCCACCTAGGCCGGGCTGCAGTGATGTCTGTGTGTGTGAGTGTTTGTGTGGGTTGACTCTCAATCTGCAATTAATTTTTAAAATATTAAGCAATGACAGGAGTTACGTTAACTGAGAACAAAAAAATTAAAGCGTTATAGTAACTGATGGTTGTTCCATATTTAAAACGACTTATAAAATTAGACCAAATGTAAGAAAATGTCAGGAAAGTCAAACAAAGCGTCCAACGAACGAGTTGACTGATGAATGATCAACAGAACCCCTTTAGGTAGAAGCAGCTGTTGAAATGAAGCAGGCCACGCACAACACACTGAGGACATTTACATTTCCAGCCCGATGGTGACTGGAGCATGGAAATGAGAAACCAATAGCAGGTTGGGACAACCTGCAGACAGTCAATCATACAAATGGATCAGGCCAGTGCCCAGAGCTCCATGT
Source organism: Lates japonicus (assembly GCA_033238685.1). Taxonomy (NCBI): domain Eukaryota; kingdom Metazoa; phylum Chordata; class Actinopteri; family Centropomidae; genus Lates; species Lates japonicus. The sequence continues at coordinate 75,897 of BRZM01002742.1, read as the reverse complement.
AAGCTGGGAGCTGATCATCGAGTCAGCCACTGTCCTACACTGTCTGCAGGAACAGCTTGATCAGCATTTATATAATGGGATCATTATATATATATATATATATATATATATATATATATATATATATATATATATATATATATATATATACATACAGACATACACACATACATATACTTTATTCTAATCTAGAGTGAGGCTACAAGGCAGTACTAGAAACAGGACTAAAGGACTAAAAATACTAACCTTTCCTTTATCTTCAGAAAGGTCCATAATTGTTGGAGGTGGTGGACCAACTGAGTATCATTCTCTGGAGTCACACCACTAGCATGGCTTCCAAAAATGCATCTCTCTCCCCCTCCAGATGTGAGGTTCCAGTGTGTTAGGCCTGACCCACGTGAAGCATGTGGTGCGGGGCATGTTTCTACTCACATGATGTGAAGCAAATGGGTCATATAATATTGGTAAACATGAAAACTTCTAATGGACATGGAGCCTTAGAGCATTTCTAAAACTTCCCTGTCCACACTTTGTTGATTATGATTAATTACAGAATTTAAGATTGAAAAGTGACTTTTAATATTTCACATTGGAAGGAACCACAACAGGTGGTGTTATTGTTTAATGATAAATGCAACTGGCATTTCTGATAAGACCTTAGCATCCAACCAGAAGTGGAAGACTGGATCGTTTTCTTTTGCTAAAACCAGCCTTAGTTCAGCCACATGTAGCACCTTGAGCTTTTATTCAGTCTTCATACAGAGGACCAAATAATGCTGCACTAATGTGAGTGGTTACTGTATTAGCACAGTGACTAGAGAACAGAACATAACTGACTGTCAATAACAACAGCAACTATCTAAGGTAGAGGCCAAGCAAATTCATGCTAATGTAACAGTCCTGACAAAGAGCATACTGACAATACATTCCATCTGACTGGTCGAGTGAGGACTGCTTTTTTAATTCCTCTACAAATCTGTGTATCGCAATTACAGAGGATAGCATTCATTAACTAATCACACACACACACACATTTATTCTAGTCCAGCCACGGGACACACTGTCACACTGGCTGCTGCTGCAAATATTCACTACGGCATCAAATGTGGATGAATCTGCTGCTGAAAACAGTCCCCAACAAAGGCAGTTTCCTCTGTTTGATTAAAACCACTGTGTTTAGGATGTCTTGAAAATTATATTCTAATGTCGTTTTTAAACAGACACACAAAACTACCACAGTCATTTCAGCTGACAAATCAGACTCAACAGCTCTATACAAGGTCTTGAGAATAAAGTTTCAGAGACTGTATATGACTTAAGCAACAACCATACCTGATTTAAATTTGGCATCTGCTGCAAAGTAGTCACCTTGTGCCTGACGCGTCTTCTTCAGTCTTGGAGAATGCTGCTCCTGCATTTTGAAGACTGCTGTTTGCTCTCTGGATCACTGCTGTAGATTTGAACTTTCTGATCACACCTTGTATACAAGAACTTCAATTTTAACAGAATATGAAAAGAAATGCCAACACACTCTTTAACCCCACCCAGAAATATGACTTTGTCTCTCACACACCTGAGACATCCTCTGAACATGTATTTGTCATTCATCATTTTCTTTGATAGATTGAGAGTTAAAACTGAAAATCGGTTGCATTCTCCCTGATAGGCCCCTAGTTTTCCTAGGCCAATAAACAATGTCGCTCAATAATTTGTCTATTTGTGCAGAGCATGTATATCAAAGCAGGACAGGCTTTGAAACGAGATGTACTGCCACCACCCATCTGATAGACTGAGGGCTTGGGACAGCCTGCATGGCTGCCTGCTGCCTGATGAGAAAGTCCACAGTGACATGAATACAGTCAAACATGGTTTTGCTTCTGTTGTGACCTTGACATTTGCCATGGTGAAAATCAGCATACACCTGCCGACAAGCGTATCAAACATGCTTCGTGATCTGAAATCTGGTGTGGTTGGGGGTTTAGAACACGGTCATTTAGATTTTCACCAATTTATTCATTTACTTTACATTTCTCATTTTGTTAACTAATGTGAAACATCAGAAGCAACTTACAAGTGAAAGAAAAGAAAAACTATAAAGCTGAGCAGCAGAGCTTTAAGTAAGACCAAACGTTGTTCAAAGCAGTTTTTGAGGAAGTTAAGAAGTTCACAGGAAATGTTGTTTATGGTATTAAGGTGATAAAATCCAGGGCTGAGGCAATGGCATCATCAAGTCCTCAACAACAGCAGATCATTAGAATATCACTGCAACTCTAGCAAACATATTTTGTGATTTAACCTTCAAATCTGTCTCTTCCCTTTTAAACTTTAAAGGTAGCCTGTAACGGGTGGTGCTGATGATTTCATCGACATCACACACTTGCTGTAATTCTGGAGTGTAATGCTGTCTAAAATAACACTGACTTTGTTTGGCTCCCAAAACCTTAAACAGTGGAGCCAGAATAAAGAGGGTCTTCTTTAATAGCAATAATGGTGGATCTCTATTTAAGAAGAGCTTAGTCGAAAATAAGTTACAGACGGTTTGAGAGACTCTGGACTGTCACAGGCAAGCATTGACTGTGATGAAATGTAGTCAAAACACCTACAGAAACAATGACAGGTCAACATATTCACGTGTCTTTGGACTAGAGAACTCAAGACTGGAAACTGGACAAATGACATCCTTTTGACGTCTACCTTGGAGTCACACTAACTGATCAAGGACATTGGGTTCTCAACAAATCTGTCTCCTTTAGTTTTTACCATCAATTCATCCCTTTCAACTTTGCAACATGAAAGTTGTTACCCAGCTTCAATACCTCTCTGAACATTCGATTTGCATCGTCTCTTCATGGCGCCATTTTCTTTACATAAACTGTCTTCTTAGAGTGTGTTCATCCATGTGTCTAGCGGCTGTGACTCTGTTACGGTATGAGGAGGTGGAGGAGGACATGAAAAGGAGAGGGGCTAATATCACTGAGCAGAGAAACATGTGCAAGGTCTTGGCTGATTGGTAGCAGATTCATTGCTCCATGACTCAATTTGCATCTCTATTATCATCATGAATAATGCATTGGGGTCTGCCGCTCTGCTGTTAAGATGCCACACAAACACTGTGGATATCAATTGAGGCATTGGAACTTTCACGCATACATAAACGAGATGAGTGACACATACCAGGCAACAAATGAGGTACCACTCGTAGCACCCTGTGCTAATCTTAAAATAGATTTCTCTCTTTCTTTAACTTTCACTATATCTCTGTTTGTTAACCAACACACACACACACACACACACATAGTGCACTCAGCAGAGCAGGAATGAAAGCCATAGATATGGGAATGGGGCGACAGATTAGCATACTAGCAGCTACCAGAGTCCCAAGTTTCTGTCTAGCTAGTGTTCTAACAGCAGTCAGAAAACACCTGCAGACCTACAGTGACTTATTTTAGGCATGACTCTCACATGCACACACATCCACCAACCTACACACACATACTTGTTCTGATAACAGCATGTGTCCTGACATAATGTCAACAGAAACCTCACCCACTCCAAACAGGATGGGGAATCCACCAATTTACCCACTCACATCTCCAGGACAGTCACTTCTGACTGAGGTTCACTACATCAATGGGTCTCTCTTTGTCACGAGCAGTGACACATGAAAATAATAATAGTAATAGTCCCAGAAGTAATAAATATATTAACAACAAGCCAATTACTGCGTTGCATGTAACATGTTGTTAGCCACATTTTACTGGCGGAACAAACTGTGAGTCACCAACCATATGATTAAACTGGTGGGGCAGAGTTTCCACCTGAGGACACTACTCTGTCACCAGATCAACCAGTTACATTCAGCATCACTTCCTCAACCGAGCAGCAAAAGCGTGAAAACATCATCGCGTCATCACTCCTGACTGATCTGTAATCACATCAGTGCATGTGCTCAGTCATTTCCTTTCATTGTGAACTAATGTTGGTTTACTTATATAGCTCTGTTTAAGCTGTGATATTAAGCAAATAGAGAACTTGAGCTACCCTAGCAATGGCTGTTAGAGAACTAGGAATCAATTCACGAACAGCTTGGTGCAATCAGATTACAATTTGGGCAGGATGAT
>BRZM01002742.1:48554-68609 GCA_033238685.1 Lates japonicus | reverse complement strand
ATGTTGTAGCGTTCGGTGCATGTGCTACAAACGTGATTATTTACACTCTGTCTTTATCAAATTCTTCCAGCTTGTCCATCAGTCTATTGGGCTTTTTTGCTTTCACCTTCTCTTTTAATCTGCAGATATAAATGGGCGAGGCGGGGGTTTACCGTGGCAGCGAATGCCAGGGACTCTTCTGGCCAGTACCCACTGCCTAGCATTCCAACATCCAACCTCACTGCCCCTCACCACCAGCTGCAGCCAACAGTCAGTAACCAAACTTAACGGTTTGGCAGTGTATCATCATTTCCACATCCTCTTCCACGCTGGCAGCCGTCTGGACAGTGTGTGTGAGTGTGTGTCAGTGGTGGTGAATGTGTGTGTGTGTGTGTGTGTGTGTGGAGTGTGTATTCTTTGGTGTGCTTTGTGTTTGAGAAGCAGTTGGAACACAGGCCACCTGCAGGAGTCTGGAGGTTCCAGCTCAGCACATGGCCTTAGTTTAGACTAGAGGTGGGTTGGAGTTTGACACTAAAATTAAGACTGCTGGTCTATATATGTTAATCCAATCGCAGACCAGGCTGATCCTGTTTCCCATTGAATCACAGAGGCATCTCTGCGTTCACAGAAGCTGAGTGACGCATAGGCAGTGGTAACAAAAACAGGCTGGCTACATCAACACCATGTGTTTTAGCACACATTTACTACAAACCCACTGACCCCAAACCACATGTAGGACTTGGGTCTGACAAGTGAGACAGGTAAGTCCTTATGAGAAACCATTTATGGTTATTAAATTTCAAGTCTAGGTAGGTTGGTTTCACAGATCCTGAGAGAACATATTTCAAAAGAAATTCATTGTCTGGAAAATACTGAGCAATGCTTGTAAACTTTTCACACATATGCACTTTCACAATACCCTCATGCAAAAGTCTAAAAACAAAAATTACCCAAGCAATATACAGCACCAAATCTTCCAAAATGATTAAAAGTGGACGTCAACCATTCCAGGCGTATTTACGGCTGCTGTAGACTACATTACAATTTGCGTCTTTAGCCTCATTATGGCCTAAAAGGAAACTAGTTTCCTGTGTTCTGGCTTTCAAGGCACGATAAACTTTCTTACTCACTGCCAACTCATGAGGGTGTCACCAAACCCTAGGAGAGACATTTGGGTAGGCTCCCATTACAACGGTTTGATGAAAAGATGTCGACAATACTGTCATGTTTGTGGTATTGACACCTTCTATCTGTCCTGTTGGGGCTAGAGGCAAAGACGCGACCTGCAGGGCATCAGCATCAGGCTTTCGGGCATAATGGGGTTGCCTTTCGGTTTCATCAGTGGCTTTTCCACTCAGGCCAGATGGTGACTCCTTCTCACGTCACATAGTGTTGACAGGACTGGAGGTGCTCTCATAATATAATGGACCTAATACACACCATAGCAAACCTTGTTAGAGCTGCTATTGCTGGCCTTTGTCTCAGCAAGGAACACACTTTGTGCTGATATTTCAACCAAACCAAACTAGTACTTTCAGTTTGGCTGCTCATTGACCACAGGCTTCTGGTAGCTTTACTGTCATCCTTTGGCTGCATACCGAGCAACACCTGCCAGTGCAGCGTGACCAGCGCCAGCTGAATGGTAATAATGCCACTGTGAAGACTGTGCGATATGACAATATACATCAGTCGCCATAACACATGCCGCGGCCAACACCGTGGATGAAGTGAATAACACGATCTGTCTGCGTTTACAACTGTTATTTCTGCTGAAGACCTTTGAATTACAAGCGTACATTGCGTTACTTTGTCACGTACCACCCTTAAATATTATCACCGACCAAAGCACACCTCCAATAGCGCTGCTCCCAATGCCAGGGGCCTCACAGCAGGATAATGTTCTCCACCCACCACAAAGCTGTTTAGAAGTGTCTCCAGGAACACAACAAGAACCAAAAGCTGTTGGCCTGGAAACTTGGATCCCAATCTGACTCAGTACCTGTGGGACCTGCCTAATATTGCATAAGTCCCCCTCATGCTGGGACCTCTTCGCTCATCCTGACCTGTTGGGAGCTTGGACATGGGATCTCTGAAGGTGTCTTCCTGTAGTGTCGTTGCGGGACACTGGCGTAGATCGCTAGGGTCCCATGGGTTGTGGGATGGAGACCTCCATGGATCCTGACTTGACCTGGATCATCCCACAGATGCTGGATCAAATTGAGAGAATCTGGGAGTATGGGCCAGGTCCAACACCTTGGGCTCTTTAGCCGGTATTCCTGGAGACATTTCTGAGCAGTTTTGCGTAGTGGTGTAGTTGGGTGAGAGATAAAAACGATATAGTTTTTTCTGGGGCCGATGCGGATGCTGATTATTCGTGTCCAATATTCATTTGATAAAAGTGAAAATAGTGGCGTCAAGACTGGAATAATACAAACTCCAACACTTAACTTTGTTTAAATGCCCAACTAAGAATATGAGCTGTTAAATAACTTTTCAGTTACAACTATTTAAAAGTTTTTAATCTTATAATGGTTGTCTTTGTTTTAAATTCCTAACAAAAAGTGCAGGAGCTCTCAGGGAGGCTCAGCAGCATGTCTTATAAAGTTAAATGACCCAAAACAAATAAATAGCTATCTAAAGTTTTCTACAGTAAAATAAAACCACACAACGCGAAACTTTTTCTCCTCTCTCACACCCGTGTTAGCCAGGCACTGTTGCATGCAGCTTTCACTGATTGGCGGTACCGTGCTTAGAGGCTCTGCGTGTAACCAATCAGATGGTGCTGTGGGTGGGGACAATGCTGGAGACAGAGTAGTGACTGCAGACAGAGCGGTAGCCCAGCTGCATCAGAGCTTAAAACCTTGATTTTAAATTGATCTCTTATCAGCCGTGGATTTTTAAAAAAGGCGAATGCCGATATGCATCAAAATGCCGAATATGGCGATAATCGGCCCGGCCCGATAATCAGTCTATCCACTAGTGGTGGGAGCATTATCCTGCAGGGAAGGCCCTGCCACTGGAAGTGTTGCTATTGGAAGGGGGTGTGGTATTTGGTCTAAAGAGCAATGTTTAGGTGGGTGGTACATGTCAAGAAATGACATCAGATGAATAGAAGGACCCATGGTTCCTCAGCTGAGAACATTGTGTTAACAACAAGATGATGAATATTATTCATACCGGCTGTCAGTGGTTTCAATGTTCTGACTGATCGGTATATCATTGTCAGGATATGACATGTTGGTCATACTGCAGTGCACTTTCAGAGGAGGGATTCCAGAGGGTTCCTCCCAAAGAGAAGACTTCTGAGGGCCGTTTCTACTGGCGAACGTCGGAATATCAAAACTTGTTACCTGTAAATGAATTTCCAATTAGTTATTTATAATCTGAAACATTATAATGACCTTTAATTATTTGTTGGCTGCAATTTCACCTCAGCTTCTACAATGAGCCTATAATAAAGACCACCACACAAAGAGTACTGTGAAAGCCCTTCATGTAATTGTACAGATCAGGGCAGTGTCCCAGAGTCTTTGATTTGATAATACAAATGAAGTTACTTTGTTAACTTTATAAAATTAATCTTTCTGCTTTTGAACATTAAATCCAGTCATGGCAGGTGCCTACTCTGACAACTTGAGTACTACAGCATCTCTGGTACATATAATTTCCTTATTCATCAATGTCAGGATGGGATCGGTCCACAAGTTTTGGTATCAAATCGATGCACCTCAACCAACACCACATGACACAAAAGAGCTACAAAGGCTGAAGGAGCTTTTCATTTCACGGAGTGTAGGATTCCAACAATTTGGTGTCTACATCTGATGAGAGAGGATGAATTCTCTTCGTGTTGACAGAATTGTATCCCATATTAGTACAGTTACATTTGAGAGAGAGCACTACCCATCGCCTTTTAAGCCAACATGAAAACAAGAACAACAAGAAGTTCCTTTTTCAAATATATCTGCAGACAGGGCCCTCTGAATTTCATTAAAAGACGGGGTAAGAAAACACAGATGTAAAAGGTTTGAGGTCAGTGTTGCCAACAGACAATAGTAATGATCTAACTTTACAGCCTGCAGGCCTCTCAGAGGCCTGCCGTTGCACAGACAGCAGAGAAGGATGAAGAATTAACGAGGTGAATCAGGAGGTAAAGGCTGTTCTCTGCTGTGTTTAGTATGCTGGCCACACTCCTGGCTGTGGCAGCTGTGATGTTGATTCAGATCAAAGCTGTACAGAACTCCAATTCAGTCATATTCACAACTACCAGGCTTGCATCTAATAGCCTCCATGCTGGTCTACACAGAGGATGAACACTAACTTTAGTTTCAGCTCAGGGTAGTGCTGGGTGACATGAGCTCTGTTTCCACTTTTACTTTGAGTTAGCTCTTTTATTTTCATGGGGGTCTTTAAGTTGATCTGGCTAAGTTTGCAGCTGGCCCATTTTATTTAATTTTTCCCCAAATTACAGGTTCAAGACACACCAAAGAGTCAGTGGGGCAGTGGGCTGCATTGAAAGCCACCGACATTGTGGCAACACACCACAACACCTGTGACTGGTCTGCTTGGTAGCATCATATTTCCGGCTGCTCTCCGCCATTTATCGGAGCTAAGGTTGAATGAACATGGATGAAGTCCTCGTCTCGACATTGTAGACTATTCTTCCACATTACAAAGACTGCCAACTTGATCCTCGGCACCAATTTGCCACTGTTGGAGCACGTTAAATAAGCCAGTCTCTAACAAGGGCCTGAAAGCTTCTTTGCGCAAACTGTTACAAAGTGGCAAAGAAACAAAACCATCTCACATTTTGTAATTCTTAACAGAGTGACACCAGCATACAAGTATATAGTGACTGTATTCCTCCACACCTCTCCCACTGGTGGCATTTCCTTATCATAAATTAAACCTTGTCAGTTCTGAGTAGCCATGGAGCAGCCCATCTTGCTGTGATGGGTCACGTTCTTCCACAGCACTCATCAACATGTTGATGTTGTTATATTTCTCAGTAGTCACAATATCTTCAGAAACTCAGCCTTCATTTCCCAGTCTCAACAACATGCACCTCAACTACTCTGTGTGCTTCCCACTTCCTCGAAGTTCTGGGACCACATCCTAGTAAGAGAGATAGTAAGCTAAGACCTGTCCCTAATAGAAGCCCTAGAAAAAGCTTCCTTTGGCAGCACAATAAGTTCCTCATCAGTGGCTGGAAATTACAACATTACTGATGACTTTCAGAAGGCCAAGATTGTCTAGCGACAGGGCTAAATTAGGTAAAGTTTGTTGTTTTTGTCTAGGCCTCCACCTTCTTTACCATTATTATGAGGACTGTATTTTCAGAACATGACATGTAGTCTGGACATAGCGATGAGACAGTAGTTTCAGGAGGTCAGACGTTGAAGAAGTTTCATTTTTTCAACCCAGAATTAGCCTAGTTCAACTAGACATCCAGATTACGACGACCTGCAAATTACAGAATCAAATCTTCATTAGCTCTTAATCGTGGCAGCGGGCGTTATGAGGAGGCCTTTGAAGTCTTTGCTCCTCTCCTCCAGAGTGTGAGCCCATGGAAGCACTATGAGTTATGTGCAAGAAGTTCAGTTGTAAAGGGATCTGGGCTAATTACTGTCCTTGAGGGCAGGAATAATGTTGCACAGTCCACCTTGCTGTTTCTGTGTACCTGAGGCCGGGGGCGGGGGCATTTGTGGTCGCCTTTAAAAGCAACAAGAGGTAAAGTCTAGCAGCAATCAGCGTCTCCCAACACCAATATGGTTGCAATCGCTTTATTAATAAAAGAGACTTGAGTTGCTGCTGGTTTCGAATGACTGAGGACACACCAGTTTATGCACCTCTGCCACACAGAAGAACATTGTGGAACAAAACGAGTAGAATGTCTCAAAGGCTTCGCAGCTGTGCTTCTCAGCACGCAGTATGAACAGGTGCCGCAACACCAAACCGTCACGTACTTTGACTCCGCATGCTGAAGGAGAGAGAGGAACTGAAAGTAGAATTCAGTATGCATGTCGAGTCAGTCAGCCTCTCAGGGTTGATACTTCACACCACATACCTCAGAGGACTGGGTCGACAATCCAGTGGCTCTCTACAGCGCTCGATCCAGCCAGCTTCACGCGAACGCAGGCCTGCTATCACACAGCCTGCACTGCAAGATAAACACTGTGCAAGAGGCCACTGCAGGTTTACAACCCGCATTTGAACAGTACGGTCCTTTATTTATTCTGCTGCTTTTTCCATTAAATCCTGACTTCTCATTGTCCATATCTCAGCAACACGTATAATCTCTGATGATTGAGATAAAGCGGAAGTACACCTATATAATAGGCCCCAACAGATTCCTACAGTGTTTTACAGTATCTTGACTATTTTCTCACGCATATTGTTGGGACCTGCACAGAGACAGCCAGGACAGTTCTAATCCAGATAGACTGCATTCTGCATTAGGGCTGAACAATGCATAATTTTTACATCAATGTCTTAACCAGCTCTAAGTGCTGAAAGTTTCTACTCATCTGTACTAATATGGATTGTTTAAAGACAATGAGAAATTACATATATGGTCATCTAGCCAAGAGGACTTGCTAATTTTTTTACTTTGTCTGATGTGATTGACAACAGTAGGTGACTACGTTATTATGAATAAATATACTTGAACTGAGACTTTTAAGACTGGACTTTTCTCTGACTGGTTTTGGAACCTACAAAGGACCCAACAAACACCCAACAACCAGCAGCTGCATCATCTATGTCTTTGTTTTCCTGCAGAAACTATATAAAAAACTCAAAATACCTTGAGTCTGAACTTGTAGATATTTACAGTATGTGTTAGAAAAATGACTGTGGGTGAAAATGCAGGATAGCTCATACATTAAACATCAACAATTCTGTTTATGGTTAAAACTTATAAATTATCTATCACACTTCATTGCATGATGAACCAAACAACACTACACCTGAAACCAAATTCCTGTCACTTTGTCCAGTCCACTTGGCCTCTGTCTCCGCTGTGCATAATTCATGGCCGTGGTACTAATACATTCACGTTTGGTGGTTTAGTGGAGCATTTTAAAAAGAGAGGCTGGCCCTGCCAGGCTGGCTGTCTGTCAGCCCTGCTCTCCTGCTCTGCTGGGAGCCTCTCAATTGCTAAGTGGCTGTTTTAACATCCACGACAAGCTGGAGAGCCGAGACGCACCGCGGCACCATGTCAATATTCATGCAGTGCTGAGTGAGCTGACATTTACAATGTGATGAAACATAAAAGCACTGTGAAGTGATGCTCGCACTCTTGGGCTGCACGCACACTGATACACGGCAGAGTAAACACACGGTGACCTGCCCTTCTAATCTCTCTCACTATTTCATAAACAGCATTTACTTCAATTTCTTACACTCAAAGCACAGTAATAGACACCTCTTTTACACACACACATGGACACGTACACACAGGGAAAATCTCATTGGGTACAGGCCCACATCAGAGGTGTGTGGAGGTCAGAGGTCATGGCTCCTCCTTATCACAAAGCCACCGGCCAGGCCTCTTTTGGCACAGTGTGAGCCTCCAGAATGGATTAGAAACAGTTTCTATGAAGTGAGGCGAGGGCCCACCACTGGCTGTTTGCTACAATTTGAGGCCAATTTTTCATGTTTCTTAAACATCTCATTTATATGCTCTGCCCCACTCCCTCCAGCAGCCCTAATCTGTCACCATCAGCCAGGAGGCAGTGGGAGTTTCATCTCCTTCCTCTTGCTGGCCAGCCCTCCTCCTGTTAGACCTGATCCTCCCTGTTTTTCCTCTCTCTCTACCCCTCCTGACAGTTTTGCAGGACAGCATCACACCAGAGTGAGAGAGCATCTCATGCACAGCAACACAGAGGGAGGAGAGTCAACAGGATAGAGAGAGTGTGGGGAGACTCCCGAAGGGAGTGAAGGAGGGAGATAAGAGGAGAGGCAGAGGAAGATAGAGGGGACATAAGCATGGTTCTCCCTGCCTATCTAAAGCTCAAGTGTTTATTTTGACTCCTTATAAAGCTGAAGGAAAGACACAACTTTTAGCAGAAGTAACACCAGAAAGAAATGTAGCACAAAAGTATAAAAGATTGTTAGAATGCTACTAATGCCAGTAAACACCAAAAGCTGACCTCAAGTGTCTGGTCCAATTCATCATCTTGCTTTCTTAGTGTCTGATCTAAATCTGCATTTGGCCACTATAACTCAGTTTTACACCTCCAGCTGACTTTGTCTGGACCAAGGAAAGACCGAAATATGACGTATTAGTATTAAAAAATATACATTTTTTATTTGTTTAATTTACTTTGATGAGGGCCTTGTTGCATGTGGACAACTGACTTATTGAGATTATAGTATTGACTCAGTTTATGATGACTTACGTGCTTAATCAATTCTCATAATAGTATCAAATTTTCAGACAATTGACAAATCACTTGATGTGTATATAAATGTATATACAGTAGTTACATTCCTCAAACTAAGGTACCGTAGCCTGGCATCTGGAACCTCTCAGTTCATTTTTGATTTTCAAAACAATTGTCACAAACCCAAAATACCTCTGCACACCTCTGGTCTGTGATTGCGAATAAATATGAGCTCACTGATTGGTCTAGTTTCCAGGCTAAAGGTACTAGCATTGAAAAATTTCAAACAATACACAGTCAGTATTCTTTCTCTATCTGTTCTTGTGCCTCTGATGATGACGCCTCTTTCTTCGTGTACTGACATAATTGCTTACATAACTTGCTGTATGCACATAAAGTATTATTGTTCACAGAACTTGTATTAATAGTGTGTACAGTTTAGCCACACTTCCAGGCCACAAGACAGAGGATTGCTAAAAAGGAAGACAGAGGGGAACAAGTCTCAGAACCAAAGACAGGTCATCTATCATTGCCTTTCAAATGGTTATGCCTTCCAAAATACATTTGAAGAATTTTCCTGGTGCTATAACAACTTCACACTATTTCCACAACAGTCACTATTTGCAAAAGCAAAAGGTCCTTATCAGGAAAACATAAGTAGACAGTTAGCTATTAGCAGAGCGGTGGAGCTGCTTGGCCAACAAACTACACTTTCAACCAGTGCTGCAAGTCATAATTGAGATGGGCATTTGCAGTGACACACTCTAAATGGAGTCTTAAACTCATCACAGGTCCATCAGGATCCTCCCTCATCTTCTTGTGACTCAGATTCAGTGCACTCACCCTGTTCTAGCCAGCAGCTTCAGCCATCATGTTAGCAAGGCATGACAGCCTAAATCTACAAATCCAATCTGCAAATCAAAGTTTCCTCCAGAGATGGTAGCCTAGACTGTGGAGTGGAGTGCAGCCAATAAAAGCTTCCAAATAGAGCTTCCATTTCTATTATCTACATATGTTCTTCACTTTGTTGCTAAACCAATGTCATTCCACAAGAATCTCTGCTAAGAAATTGCCAATTTATCCAATGCTCAAAGTCCCACTCTTGGCCAAATATCTTTACCCTTTTGTCCTGAATGCTACCCCCCGACCTCAGACCAGCCATCGCTGCCCCCCTTTTTTTCTGAGACGCGACAGACACAATTTTAATGAGTTTCAAACCCATAGCTGGAGATCAGCCAGCTATATCAAATCAGAACAATATTACGTAACTGATCCTCTTGGCCAAATATCTTCTTCCTTTTTGTCTGAATGTACCCCAAAGCACTCAGACCAGCCATCACAACTACCCCTTTTTTTTTTTTTTTTTTCTGAGACATAAACCAGACACAATTTTAATAAGGTTCAAACCCATAGCTGGAGATCAGCCCGCTATATCAAATCAGAACATGTCATATTCCTCTGTCACCTACACTTCACCATGCCTTCAGTGGATGTGGGCTGTCATAGCCAGTTAGCAGCAGCATGCTGGGAAACACACTGACAAAATACACACTGATGTGATCAGATTGCATCTGTGCCTGCTGATATGTTGTGCGTAATCTAGCAGGAGGGGGAAGTCAACAGAAACACCTGACAACACAGGAATAGGAAGCATCAGGACAGTTTCAGTCCTCCACGGAGGATGTCATCAAGTTGAACAGTCCTGCTGCTGGCTAAAATCAGTTAAGTTTGCTGGTGTTAGTTTGACCTTTAATTTCATCACTTGAAATGTTCAATTTGCTCAGAAAGTCACAATTAGAAGTCATGGTAACACATATTTAAAACTAAGGCTTTGCGAGTTCAGCAGTCACATGGGAATGTGGAAGCAACAGGCTGAGTACCAGAAGTAAACTGAACAATCAGAGGAGGCAAAGTCCTGAATGAAACACAATGCATCAACTAGTACACTTACAGTGTGGGATACACTGGGAGTATGGATGTAGTGTGTGTAGAGTCAACCAGCAGTAGTAGGTCAGTAGTAGTAGTAGCTATTTTTATTTAATGTGAAGACTCATACTACTATAAGCCATACAGATCTGTCTTGTTGTGGACATTTGTCCTTATTGTCTAACACAGGGGTAGCCAACACGTTACCAGGTCGCCTGCAGGGATCTGGCTACGTGCAGGTGTTTTAGCATCCAGTGCGACGAGTCCATGGACAGCAGCACAGCACAGCTTATGATGTTTGTCCGAATGGTGTTTGATGATTTCCCCACAAAAGAAGAACTCCTAACACTACTGCCCCTGAAGACAACTACTAGGGAAATTGACATATACAACGCGAAGAAGTTTTTCATGGAGAAAAAGATAACATTGGGAAAGCTGGTGTCGGTGGCTACAGACGGGGCTCCCGCCATGACGGGCCAACATGCAGGCTTCATTGTGCACTGCAAAGGTGACAGAGACTTCCCAACATTTCTACATTACCACTACATTATTCACCAGCAGGCGATATGTGTCAAAGTGACTGGCTTTCATCATGTGATGACTCCCGTCGTGAAGATCATTAATGGCATCTGCTCCAAAGCCAAACAACACAGGATATTCAAGGTGCTATTGGAGGAGCTGTCAGCTGAATATGGTGACCTGTTACTACACACAGAAATCTGATGGTTAAGTAGGGTGGGCGAGTTTTGCAATGATTTTTGTCACTTTTGGGTGAAATCAAAGAGTTCATGCAATCCAAAGGGGAAGACGCCTCGCTTCTGGAGGACACTGAGTGGATACTTGACCTTGCATTTTTAACGGACATCACAGGGAGACTGAACCATTTGAACAGTGAGCTGCAAGGCAAAGGTAAGACTGTTGCTGACATGATAAGTGCTGTAAATGCATTTAAAGCTAAGATGAACATTTTCTCTGTGGATTTACAGAGAAAAAATGTGCTGCACTTTCCTTCTGTGCAGTCTGTGCTGAAGGACAATGCTTCTGCATCTGCTGCTTTTGAAAAAGTTGAAAAGTACTCTCAAGTCATAAACAGACTTGGGCAAGAGTCTGAGAACAGGTTTTCGTGACTTTGATCAACTTGAGCCATGTGTGCCATTCATTTCCAATCCTTTCATGCAAGTGGACATAACATGCATTGCTGAGCAACTAAGTGCAATGTTCAACTTGGATGCTGGACAGGTGGAGATTGAAATTGTAACGTTGCAAAAAGACCTCCCCCTCAAAGCCCACCAGGGTGCACCAAACTTTTGGTGCCTTGTGGACACAGAAAAGTACAAAGGTGTATGCACATCAGCTATGAAGGTTGCCTACCTTTTAGGTTCAACCTTCTCTGTGAATCAGCCTTTTATGACATGAACTTCATCAAAAACACAGAACACGCCTTACTGATGAACATCTGCAGGACTCACTCAGAGTTGCAGTGTCAAGTTATACCCCAGATTACAGTACACTGGTGAACAGCATGCAATGCCAGGCTTCCCACTAACAGACATTTACAGACAAAAAAAAAGAGATAACAGATGCTTTCAGCTAAACACCATGGCAAAACTAAAGTCAAATATTGTTTAAAAAAATGTGACGAATTTGTTCATGAAGTCTAACAGATGTGATGATTTGTTAAAATGCCACAGATTTGGTGACTAGTTTAAAATGTGAGTCAAAAAGGTTGGTGACCCCTGGTCTAACATGTTCTAGACTCGGCAATTAACTGAACGACCAGAAATACAGGAATGTGATTACTGTATCTTACTTCTTCACTGGGGATGAGAAGGGGGGGGGGGGGGGGGGTTAGAACTAATAAGTAGCTTGAGTCTCTCTTTTTCTTCTTTTTTGTTAACTCTATGTCACATCTTTACAGCCTCAACCGTTTTCATAATCATCTCTACTGATCAGTCAACTAATGTCTATCATTTCATCTCTACCCTGTGTGTTTGTGTGTATCTCACTCACTGACTTGAGTCGCAATGCTTATATATTCAGCAATCACATATGTGGGTGTGATGTTGAGGTATCCACATTCTCTCTAAGGTTACAATTCATTGAGTGTTACATGCACACACACACAGTCAGTCAGGTTTTAAAAGTATCTCAGCTGTCACTCTGAGCTGGTGTTACATGATTTCACATGCATTCCGACCTTTTCTAAATGGGCTTGGTGTCTGGGTACAGGCATCTACCTGCTACACCAACATTACTGTTCTCATTACCTATACATGTTTTCTCCCGGTATATCGCAAACAATACTTTATCACTCATCCCTAGTTGGCACCACTAAAATTTATAAAAAGGTCACTGTTTGTTGCTTGTAATGGTTTTCCATGATTTCTATCATTCCATTCCTGACCCACCAGTTAGCCTTTTTTAGTGTTTGCCTTCAATGTAAATGACCTATAGACCAGGTGTCTTCAAAACACTCTGTCATGTCTCCATGATGTTGTCCATCATCGCTGAGTCTTAATGTGTGATCCTACAGCTGAAGCGGATTTTGTTATTGTTACTAATAACTAGGAAAACACAATCATCTTGCATTCTGTAGTGGAGATTAATGGCAGAAACACGTAAAGAAAAAACAAAGTGAGACAGAAAGAGAGAGTGAGTGAGGCCTCTTTTAAACCTATATACTGCCATTAAGAAGACCCTTTATCATGGTGGCTTTGCTTGTTTAAGCTGAACCACACAAAGGTGCCATAATGCTGCCCCTGTGTGCACTTTCAGACGGCATGTCAGAGACCTGACGTGTAACACAACAGTGTCGGCGTCTGTCCCACCATGTTGGCTCTCTCTTTTACACAGTCGTCAATTTCAGCTCTGGGACTTCCTCTACTGCCGGCTTAAAGGCAGAGCAACAATGTCCCTCATTCCACCTTCATAGCTTTAATACTGAACAGTGAGGTGGAATAATGGTGCAACATTCCCACCTCGAAAAGGCTGCCCAGACTGTATGTGTGTGTCTGTGTGTGTGTGTGTGTGTGTGTGCACTTGCACTAAAAGGAGCGGGAGAGAGCGAGAGAGGGGCAGTGAAATGTTAATGAGGGCAGTGGGATGTGAACAAACAGCTTCCAGCCTGATGAATCCATTCAGACAAAGACAGAGACACAGAGAGAGGGCTGCTGCAGGAAGAACTTCAGGGGTCAAACACTCAAATTTGAATATAAATGGCCACAGATGACCCAGCAGCTTAGTGCTCTGTGTGTGTGTGTGTGTGTGTGTGTGTGTGTGTTTGGCAGTAAGTGTTAGAAGTATTATCAGTGTCAGTTTGTTGTCATATACTTAATACTTATACACTTATATACTTATACACTTATAAACTGCAAACAGTTATGAAATTCTTGGTCTGAGATGCTAACTCAACTTTACATATGAAGTAAAATAAGGTATAGTAAGTGAATAAAATAGTACAGTATTTAAATAGTAATAAGTCTGAAGTACAAAGAAGTAGTGTAATATAAATACATTTAAAAGTATTAACCTAAAGAATAATGAAATATAATTTAAAAAGAAAAATAATAGTGGAATTTCCTGTTCCATCACAACAGGCCAGGAGGCTCTTTCCTTTGGGACACAGTTTGTGTGGAGTGAACAGAAGAAGAAATTAACAGTGATCACCACCTAAGGAATCAGCTACACAATCTCAAACTTCATCAACAAGAAATTCAAGGGAGGGGGCAAATTACACAGTTAGCTATCTAAACATTTGAAAGTGGTGTTGATGAGTCAGTTCATCATCCAGTCACCGTCAACAATGAGTCAGTGAACTGTGTGGGCCTCTATCAGGCAGCCAGGGTTTATACATTATCACTCCTATTCATTATGTCCCGTAGCAATTTTTGGAGGGATTTCCAGCACTTGGACGGACATGAAGCTCTCCTGGTTGAATCATCAGTTTCAATATTCTTGCACTAAGAAGTCAAAGGTATAAGACAGTATTGACGACTACAGGAGAGAACTCAGCAACCCCCACAGAGCTGCTGAGCATTACTGGGAACATCCAGTGAGTGACCTTCAGACTCTGATGCCATGTGGTTAATGGTCAATCCTGCCTTCTACTAAATATGTTCATGTACTACTACCTCGCTCTGCCAAATATATTCTAGAGGAAATGGACCTAGATAATGTTCACCAGCCACATTTCCAATCCAGGAAGCAATGTTGTGGAGAGGATGTCAGGGTGGATGATTGGGTATATGAACTCACAGACCACAGTTCAAGTTCTTCATCCCACTTGTTTTTAGATGTACCCATAATGCCCAATGGAGGAAGCTGCATTGCACTGAGGCTGCTGGAGGTGATCTGTTGTCTTTCCAGCCAGGGTGTCCACCAGACACTGAGCCAAGTGTTGAATGCAAAAACAGTTTGAATATGAGGAGAACAGTGCACATTATGGAAAGTGACAGAAATATTGTGTAAAGAAGGATAAAAGAGCATAAGGAAGAAGTTCAAGTTTGATGGTGGTTTTGGTTAAACAGTGAGGAAGTCACCACATGAAGACCAACACCTTTTCCAAGTGCTTTAAGTTGCCTAAACATGACCATAACAATATTAATAATGCTAAGTTGACAAGAGGACACACTGATCTCGCACTGGCAAATTCAAATGACATGTCCATGAATGTCACTTATAGGAGACAGGCCTGTAAAGGCAAGATGAAGTCATTAAAGACTTTAATTTAACCATTTGAATCCAGTCACTTTTGGGTTTAACTTTGGAATATTTCTCACCTGTGGGGCTGTGTTTTCTCCTGATTACAACAACAAACCCTTCTGTATGTTCCACCTCTGTCTGGGATAGATGGATTTTCTGTTGGAAGACATTTCGCTATTCATCCAAGAGGCTTTATCAATGTTACTCACAAAATGAGTTTTAACATAGATAAGAATTATGAGTAACTTGAATGAGCTGAGCACACTATCCTTTACATCCTGTCAGGGTTTAGCTGCTGTTTAGAATTCACCCATTTAAGCTGTAGCTCCTCTTTCTCTGCATTTAAAGATAACAAAGACTGTTCGTCTTTACAGGTTTTGATACCTCTGTGCTCACTTGTCAGCCCTTTCATAAATACAGCCACACACACACACACACACACACACACACACACACACACACACACACACACACACACACACAACTCAAAGTTCTCTCTCTCTCTCTCCTCTCCCAACAAAGACACAGAGATGATAAGGTCCACACCTTTTCAAATACTGTGTGTGAAATATTACTATCTGAAGGTGCAGTGATACTGAAATGTCAACAGCTCAGAGAAACTGTCTCTGTGTCGTGTCATTGAAGTCAACCTCCCCACGCTATTTTCATTTTCATTTCCTTGACTATACACCAGCCCTTATCTCTGTTCCCCAAAGACATTCAAAATCACCAAACCACTGAAAGAAATGGGTGAATATAAATAGAAAATCTTCTTTTCTCCTGGTCAGAGGTCAGGGGCAGATACAGAATACAAGCCCATAGCTGTGAAGGTTTCATTGTCCTCTTAAGGACTCTTCAGCAAAGTGGGAACTTGAACCTCGGTCCTCTTCTTGGAGTAGGGTCTCTTTATAGATTGGATCATTGTACTACTATCATGAAAAGCAGATCGGTCTTTAATTAGAGCTGAATAGACCACAAATTGGAAAAAAATGCTGCAGATTTCTGTAACAGCTCCACAACTGAAGTACATATGTAGGCTGAGTGTAAGTAATGAAGTGACAGTTTGAAGCATATGTCTGACTCCTACTGTACATCGTGGCTAATGAGTAGAATAGTGAACAGAAAAGATCACAAACACTTCAAATAATTACAATGGGGTTAATCCAGCGATCTTGTGTGTATAAATATAACAATGGCACTGGGAGAAGTCAGAACCTGTCACCTGAAGCCTGTCATCATCACTGGAATTAAAGTGTACTAACGAGGCAGAGTCTCCAGTGCTGAACATATCAGACTGGTTAAACACAAAACCGACAGATAATAAAATCTACAATCACACAGGAAACAGGACTAGGTGCCAATTGAATCAATATTAGAACGGGGGATGAACATTTGTTACCATGTTTACTTACATTAAAAGCAAAGAAAAAGTATTATTTTGGTGTGAGCACTGAAACATTTCAACCCAGTCCAACGCATGAGTCGTCATAGGTAGGTACATGTCAGCACTTTTAAGTTCTCTTCAAGTAGTTACTGTCATTAAATGATCATTGAAGATTTTCCCCAGACTAATGTTTTTCTGCAATCCCTGATAAATCTGACTTCCTTCTATAATATTGCATTCAATCCTCGGTTTCCCAGCCAGTCAAATCTCCAAATCTTGGGGGAAATGGACGGTGGGAAATCGGGATGAGATGTATGAAAGAAGAAATCGAACCTCGGGGATGAAAAAACTGTGTCTGGAAAAATCTTCAATAATCGACTAATGACAGCCAACGAAAAACAAAAGATGTGATATGAGCTGTTTCATGCTTTCACGCAAAATAATACTTTTTCTTTAACAATGGCTATGTGTGTTCATCTGACGGTTGATTAACGCCTAATCTAAACTTTCCTATTGATGTGAGCCTGACCATCTGTCGGTTTGTGTTCTTTCAGTCTGATATATTCGCTTGCACTGCTCTACTAGAATAATACACTATTTTCGATGATGAACTCAGGTGAGCAGGTTCTGACTCCCGGTGTGAGTGTTATGTTTATGCGCAGATAAACGGATGTTTCGTTGATGTTTGGGGAATGATTTCGTGATGCACTGCCGTTCATGACCGATATTTTGATGGGAGATCGGTTGTAATAACTCAGGCCGATGCTGGTGCTTGCTCGGCTGCTGTGCTCGGTTGAACTGCAGAAGATGCCGGCTGATTTGTCGAATACTGTTCATCTGATGAGACGGTCTGCTTTCGTGATGATGACACCAGTGATCGATGCTCAAGGACCCTGCCCAGAAGGCCGGGGACGAGTTCCCGCTGCTGATCGCGGGGACAGTGAGGGCAAACTGTGAACTTGTTGTGGCTGCCCCTGGGCCGCGACCGGGGAAAGAAGGGCCCTGTTATATTCACCCGTTTCTTTCGATGGTTCGGGCTGGTGTGGCACGGGGAACGAAGATAAGGGCTGGTGCTCAGTCGGGGAAATGATGAAATGGCGATGGAAGGTTGGCTTCAATGACGCCACAAAGGAACGAACTGTCTGAGGCTGTTGACATTCGATATTCAGACTCAATGCACGCGATGACTGATTGGTTATATCTTCTGGCGTTGAGGAGGAAGAGAGAGAGGCTTTGAGGGGCCCGGTATTGATGATGATGATGATGATATTGTGTTTGTAGAGATGACAGGTGAGCACAGGTATCGAGCCTGAGACGAACGGTCTTCGACCCTCTGAAATGCGGAAAGAACTACGGCAAATAATTGTTCGGCAACGCTAAACTTCTGACGGAAAATAATTATTAATAAACAAATTCGGTGCTCGTAATTCTTGTCTGTCGTTAAGAGCTCGTTTGGTGGCGTTGATGAAACATAACTGAAGATGACGAGCTCTTCGGCTGAAAATCCTCTATCGAACGAAGTGGAAGGGTTTGTTGTATGATGAGACCCCACGAAGTGAAATATTCAAGTTAAACAAGTAACTGGTTCAAATAGTTAGTGAAGTCTTTGTGTTTCATCTTTGAGCATATGAAATGAGCATTCATCAGACATGTCGTTGTTTAGCGATGCCCAGTGTGTCTCTTGTCGGCATTGGCATATTGTTGTGGTCGTGTTTAGGCAACACGCGGAAAGGTTGATGCTTTCGTGGTGGGCTTCCTCGCCTGTTAACCAAAACCACCATCGAAACAGTTTCGCCAATAACTCTTTTATCCTTCTTTATTTCTGTCTTTCGTAATGTGCTGTTCTCTGTTCAATTGTTTTCATTCGACGGCTCCGGTGTCTGGTGGTTTGCCCTGACTGGAAGAACAACAGATCTTTCCGGCGGCCTCGGTGCCAGCTTTCCTCGGTGAGCATTATGGTACGTCTAAACAAGTGGACGAACTTGAACTGCGTGATTATGAGGTTCATATGCCAATCATCCGCCCGACATCTCTGGTTAAATGGCTGGTGGTACCCATCTGGAATCTCTGGTATACTGTTGAACGAGCAGGCTAACTCAATATGTGTTTGGTAGAGGCAGGGACCATTGACATGGCATCGATCTGGTCACTGGATGATTCCAGTGATGCTCGGCGGTTTCAATGGGGGTGCTGATGCCACGTGAATGAATCGTACTGATGTTATGCTGCTGACTGGCAGTGCGGAATGTTGAGAACTGATGATTCTTCGGGGAAGGCTTCATCTCGTCGGTCGCTGGAAATCACCCGTGCTTGCGCAGCTTCAGATGGGGTGGATAATGTATGAGCCCTGACTTACGTGAAGGCACGCGAACCGCTGATGGGTGAACGGCTCATCGGCGCCGCTCAAATGTTGACCAGCTAACTGTATGTTGCCCCTCGCAATTTCTTGTTGATGACGGTGTGTATTGTTCGCGATCGACGTTATGGTATTCTTCTTCACTCACGCAACTGTCTGACCTGTTGTGGAAATTCCTCTTTTTAAATATATTTCGGTTAACTCTTTAAATCGTATTACTGCTTCTTTGTGCTGAACCCAATACTGTTTAAATGCTGTACTATTTTATTCATACTGCTACTGTTTTACTTCATGCTGGGTGGGTTAGCATCTCCGGACCAGAATTTCATGTTGTTGCGGTTTATAGTGTATGAAACATGTGAAGTGTGTGAAGTGGTATGAACAACAGGCAGTTGCTGATGTTCTGGCATGAGCACGCACGCACGCACGGGGCTGGGCTGCTGTCGTCTGTCGACCGGGCCCGACGGGGCCCCGGTGTTCGGATGCTCTGCGGCGGCCTGGCTGTGCGGATGGTTGTCGGGCTGGGCTGTTTGTTCACGTCTGCCCTCATTAACGGGCTACTGCCCGCAAATACTCTCCGCTCGCTGGTGAAGTGCTGCACACACACGGACGCACGTACGGTCTCAGACTTTCGGTGAGCTGCGCCATTATTCACCGCTGTTCAATGATGAAGGTGAATGAGCATTGTTGCTCTGCCGCTTTAAACCGGCAGTGAAGAGAATCAGGCGAGAGGTGTTTGACAATGAAGGCGTGGTTCGACGCCACGCGGTACGTCGGTCTCTTGTGCCGTCTGAAAGTGCGCACGGGAACGGCGACCATATTTGTCGGTTCGGCAAACAAACGAAGCCACCATGATAAAGATTAACAGGCATTTATGAGGGGCCTCGCTCACTTCTTTCTGGTCTCGCTGATTTTCTTTACGTGTTTCTTATGGGTAATCCGCAGATGGATGGTGTCTTTTCCTGTTGACCAGTGACAATGCTGGTACGCCTCGGCTGAAACTCGACGGACGGCATCATCAAGAGACATCGACGAGTGTTTGAAGACGCAGATGGGCCCGTTGAGAGCAGGCGCAAAGGGCTGACGGTGGTCGAGATGAATGATAATCGTAAGGAAAACCATTACAGCGCAACAAACGGTGACTGCTTTATAAATTTTGGTGTTAGATGATGAATAGTATTGCGACCTGCGGGCCTTGTGAAGCCAATGAGAACAATGACTGATGTGGTCGGGAATCGTGACTCATGTATTTTCATCAAGTGACAACTGGACTCACTAAACCTGACTGACCGTGTGTGCATGTGTACAACAATACGCTGAAA
>BRZM01002742.1:0-39718 GCA_033238685.1 Lates japonicus | reverse complement strand
GGTATTGTTTTGGCCACTACTTATTACTGTTTTAGTCCCAAGTTCCTGGAAGGAATTTTGAAGCCTAGGCATCCTCCAGACCCCCATCCAAAGTCGCCGTTTCAGCCTCCCAGTGCGCATTGCGCCAGATTGCATGCCAGCCAGACTTCACGTTCAGTTTGCATACTGTGCTTACGATCACCGGTTCGCCAGCCGCCAACACCCCGCCAATGCAACTTCAATGTCCGCCGCGACGTTTACCGCCAAGCGCTGTGTCCTCTCATTCCGCACGGGACCGATTTTGCGCCTGAGGCAGCAGCCCTCAATTAACTCTTTTGCGCAGCGCGGCGTAAGCGGTGCCAGCGCGGCTAAGCTTCCCAACACCCATTCACAAATCCAACTGGGGTCTGGCATGAAGTCCTCCAGAGCCTCCAGCCTCCGGCCCACGTGCAAAACAGATTTCAAACTGACTGGGCAATGCATGGCACTGTGTGTGCGTGTGTGAGGCCAACGAGGTTCCTGCACCGCGCGCCGCGGCAGCGCGCGCGCGCGCGCCGCCAGCGGCACCCCGTCCGCTGGCGCGCCGGAGGGCGCGGGCAAATAAAGGCATGCAACCAGATTATTATCTTCAGATGGCATGACTGCTGCCTCATCCATGTGATGGTGCCACATGACAAAAACAACGACCAGATGAAAACGAGCGAAGAAGGCGCGAAGATGCCACCGCCGAGATATAACCACCATTTGAGTACCTGGCAGTCATTATGCAGACCATTCACACACACACACACACAACAACACATTGACTGCCACCGCACAAACAATCAAAACTTCAGCCTGATGAAGAGGGAACCGCTCAAAGAACTCAAACTCTCCTCCCCGCCACAGGCAGGCGCAAGGAGAGCAAAAGGAGGAGGAGCGAGACGGCACGAAGACGTGCCTCGGGACCTCAGGAGATGAGTGAGAGGAGGAGGAGGCAGGAGGGTTGCCAGTGCACGGAAGCAGCCTGTGGAGGAGAAGTGGTATCTGCCCTCAACCCATAAATTTCACCGAGGCCAGCGTTCCAGAGCGGCTGCCACCGCAGGCAGCAGGGTGCGCACGTGCAGCAAACCACAGCCATAGCTGCAAACCCAGAGCCGCAACCTGCCACTGGCGGGGTCCATCAGAAGGCTGCACCGCTTTCCGCACCGACCGAGCCTCCTCCAGCCCCGCCGCGTTAGCAGCCGCGCGAAATGTCAGCCGTCTCTGCTGTGCCACAGACTGGAAGTTGAGAGCAGTCAGTCCATTAAAAGATTAAAGATATTTCACAACACATTAGCCTTCCAAAGCCAAATCACTAGTCTTTTTACCTGTTGTATCTTGTTGTTGCAGAGATGCAGAGAGGGACCTGCAGTAGAAAACCTCCTGTTAGCGATCTTGGGAAACCTCCACACAACATTTCAAGATGGTTAGCCCCTATCTTGTAGTAGCCTTGATGCCGCCTTTCTGCTGCATGGCTGTTGATACCTCTAGCACTCTGCTTGACCAAGTGTTACAAACAGTAGAAACACAGAAAATCCAATATCTCAAGCTTAAACTATAACAGCTGCAGGGTTTTACATGGCACACCGTGTCGCTATCGCAAAGTGTGGATGCAGCCTACATAGCATAGAACCGACTGAGATGCCATTTGAGGTCATCAAATGTACTCTCACGTTGGCCATTATCAAGAAATCACTTCACTGAAGAGAGATGTGATATCAACCTCCTCATCTGACCACGAGAAAAGAAGGCAGTAGGAATGCTGGTAAAACACCAAAACGGTGGGAAACTTTGCTTTAATTAGCCTTGATAATAGAGAAAAAGTCGCTGAAAAAAGGATGATAATTCCAGATTGTGTTACTGAAGCCAAAATATCAGAGATTTGATTTAGCTTTAATATTGAATTACGTAAGTTCCAGTTTCACTTTCCTCTTAGCTCGGTCAAAGACATAAAACCGCAGACATGTGCGAAATGCCCGTGAACATTTTATCAAGAGATAATATTCAAACCGGTAGAACAAATACAATTTAATGATCAGTCTATCTCCTGACCATGGCCCCAACAGTTTTTCACTCCAAGTCTAATAGAAACAGGAAGGCAGGGTTTAGAGGTTAATTAATTTAGAAGCAAACCATTCAGGAAAACAGGCGCAACCATCGTTCTCTCAATAGAACTTCTTTGGCATCTGATAAGCAACTGGAGGTCGGATCATCTCCATTTTAGCCACCAGCCAATTAACGCAGCGAAGGCGCCAGTAATCACATTGGGTTACCACATTGGGGCACAGAGTGGCCTGTCCCAACCCAGCCCAGTGGCAGGGGAGGCGTGGCGGTAGTATGAGGTGTGGGTAGACGTGTAGAGGTGATGAGCAGGGCCTATAAGAAAGCAGAGGACGAAGAGGAACTGTAAATTGACAGCCGTGGCTGCTTTCACGCCCGCCCACCAGGAAGGATCCGCACCCCACATGCCACACAGAGAGAGAGAGAGAGAGAGCAGCACACACACACACACACACACACACACACACACACACACACACATGCATGTGTGTGCCTTGTAGTAAAACAGAGGGTGTGGCCAGTCCCTCAGCCTACGAAATCACTCGGGGTTGCCTCCTAGCCTGAGTTTCAGTGCAGAAACTCTGCCTGCCTATGCATGGTTAGCACTGAGCCCACCTGACAGAGCAGCCTTTCCCTTCACTGACTGCTGGTAACCTTCATGATGCAGCACACACACACGCACACACAGTTTATGAAAATGCACACTTGTTTTCAGTGACTGCCCATGGGACACTTCAGACCAGCCCCAGTTGTTGCTTCCATCTGTTGTCTGCTCCGCAACACACACACACACACACACACACAGCACCTCTAAACTCCGACATATCTGCACTGCCATCACATTGAGCCTGCAGGACTCCTTCACTGTGACAAAAAAGATCCAAGGATATTTTTCTGAGTGCTAACAGGCTTCCAGCTGATGAAATGGCACACTAATGATGATTTCTTTATTTCACTCCCAGAGCATTCCAGCTGTGGCGGTGGGTGTACCATACTGTAGGTTGCACTGTTATGGAGGTAATTAACATAAAGGCGCAGGGAAGGCCTGCTTCATGAGGCTTTTATTTTATTTTATTTTTTTTTTGTCAGGAGCTGATACTGAAGTTGTATCTGATGCGTAATCGATAACACACAGATGCACCTGCCTCCATAGAAAATCTGTTACATGGACGAAGCAAAACGTTACTGTTGATGCACATTTGACTAGATGCCAAATTGGACTTTAGAATGCAAGGAGAAAGCAATGACAACTACACAGCGATTATGTTCGGATGGCTGCAGCGGGGGACCAGACTGTCAGTTGTCCCATGCAGCTGAAGCCGGAGCCCCGCAGCCCGCTGTTCATCACCAGTCACCGCTCAACTGTTTTCCCTCCGCACTGTTTTCCACTGCTCAGTCCGCGCTGCGTGGACCCACACAGCTGCAGCACACCGCCAACAGCAGCGGGGTTTTACAGCAGATGTTGCATATAGCTCAGGTCACCCACCTTGTCCCACTGTGTCTTGCAGATAGAACAGAAAACGCATCACCGTCTGAGGAAAACCGTTCCCCGCATTCCCACCGCACGTTTCTCCGCACACCTCTAACTTTGCCCCCCCGTATCTCAGTTAGGACTCACCCGGCCATGCTGCTGAATATCCCGGTGAAAAACTCTCCGTCCTTACTCAGTACCATCCACACCAGTACAGCCGCTCCGACACTGACTGACTGCTGACTGACGGTACACTCCGCTCCGCGTTCTCTGCTCTACTACTGCTGCTGCTGCTGGAGGTGCTGCGCGCTCACGACGGGCCCCGGGTCGCGCACGGAGGTGCGCGGGCACAGCGCAGCCTGCCGGAGACTTGACAGATTTTATTTCTCGGCTTGCATTTTTAAAATACGTTAATGAAGTTAAAATGTTCGTTTAATTGTTTTATCGATAAGAAGCAAATGCAGCCTCGGTTTAATTGAGGGAGAGCAGGGCTCTGTAACAAGAACAGCTGTGACCAGGTCTGGTTGGTCCACCTCACTTTCATCTTCCCAAATTAATTTGTCTTCATCAGTCAAGGCTTATACAGACACTGCATTTATAGAAACAGGCTGTCTTTATAAACGCCTGTAATTCGAAATGCAGCCTGCAGAATATGAGCAAAGACACTGCGACACATATATATCCACAGACTGTGGCTATAATCACAGTCAGATTCAAGTTACAGTCATTCCAGTCACACAAAATAAGAATATGATTGTTATTCTGGGATTGGCCGTGATTGGATTAATTTAAATCAAGTTTTTTCTGGAGCTGTAACTTCACGTATGAGGAAGTATTGCTCTCCCTCCTCACTGAAACTTTGTGGATGTTTGAAGGACAAAGCTTTTCCCTGCCTCTGTCGACAGTAACTGTACTTGAAACAAGAACAAGAGTAACATGTAGATTAAGACATGCTGAGAAAGTCACAGTAGTTAAAGAAAAATAGAATCTGCTACAGCTACAGTCAGTTCAACTGTAACACACCTGGGATGTGTGTATTTGTTGTGAGTTTGACAGAATCTGTTGTAAGCTGTGACTTCATGATTTTAAAGGATAAAGGCAGCACAGCTGCTCAGGACTGGTCCAGGTGTGGAGTCAGTTCAGCAGTTTACTGACTCTGCTGCGTAAATGTTGTAATTCGTAAATAAAGCTACTGAAGCTCTGTGGATATTTAATTGCAGTTCAATAATATGAAGAACTGTAAGAAATGAAAAAAAACATTTGGTTGAGGCCGTGAAATGTTCCTGAGAGATGTTACAATAATCACTGCCAACTAGCAGAGTGGCGGCTGCATTCTCCCATCACTTCATTCACTGTCCATGAACTCTGAAAATACAGCAGACGAGTGCCAAGAAAGGTGTGTGAAGGCAGCTGCCAAAGCACTCTGACAGTAATAATCCCTTCATGTTTCTGCTTGTTATGTTTGCAGGAAACCAGCATGCGTCTCCCTATTAACCAGCTAATGTGGACGTTTTTCTATTGTGACAGGGCAGGCTGTCCTTAGGTGAGTTCTTGTGATCCCAGCCCCCACCAGCGTTGTAAGTGAACTGGAACAGAACAGAAAGGCTGTGAGCTGATGTTTGTTCCTGTAAATGAAAAAGTAAAAAGAGAAAATTCACTTTACTTGAAGGTGATTTAGCATTTAACCCACTAGCAGTTTGAAAAAGCCCTTTGTTCACTCCACCATAATGATTATTGACTGAAACAGGACACTCGATCTCAGATATGTCTAAATAAATAATAGACTCTCAACTATGCTTAATTACAACAAACTATTGACCAGTAAATGTACAAACCTTTGACTTCCATATTTATCTCAGACCACATCAGACTGTTACAGTCCCATGGGACGCGCCTGCAGGCCTTCTATATCAAAAACAAAACAACATGGCCTCAGGCTGACTGTCAGTATACTCACTTGAATCACTCACTGAATCAAGATCACCATGCTGAACATTCAGTCACTCACACTAACTCCATCACGGGAAAAAAGAAAAGAGGAGAACTGGAGCTGAAGACACAACTGACAAACAGAGAGACATGCAGACCACATGCCTCCTACACACCCTCCTCAACATGCTAATATAGCTACAGCCGAGTGGGTTGAGGATGGAAATCAGTGCATGTGTATGATTGTTAACCTGGCTTATAACCCCTCTCCTCTCCCACACCTAACAATGTACAGACACACAACGCACATCTAATGTTATGGATTGAAAACCTGAACAAAACATATACAGCAGCAGCTGAATTACATGAGTCATTTTCCCTCCAGTACCCCCCTCCCTGTGCTAATTTATTCCATTTAACTGTGGCTCAGCCTGAATACCTTCCTCCTGCCAGTGACTATTTCCCATCAACCATTATAGTGTTTGGGTCTATGAATGACTGGCAGCCTTACACTGAGTGACCTGGAATGAACAGAGAGGAGTGTTATTAAAGCTACAACCCCACATTTGATGAAATATGTTCATCCTGTATACCGAAGCAATTTTCAGTATGTTTCGTGAACAGTTAGCCATAATGTTAATTTAACATATTGGATACATACACTGATCAGCCACAACATTAAAACCACTTGCATAATATTGCGTAGGTCCCCCTTGTGCTGCTAAAACAGCTCTGACCTGTGAGGGCACGGAAACAGGACCTCTGAGGGTGTCCTGTGGTGTCTGGCACTGGGATATTGGCAGTGGATCCTTTTGGTCCTGTGGGTGGCAGAGTGGGGCCTCCAACATCTGGCTTGTTCTGGTGCATCCTGCATAAGTTCAATCAGATTTGGATCTGGGGGATTTGGAGGCCATGTCAACACCTTTGGCTTATTGTCATGTTCCTTGGGCCATTTCTGAGCAGTTTCTGTGGTGTGGTGGGAGCACTGTCCTGCTGGGGGAGGCCCCTGCCGTTGGGGAGTGCATTTGCCATGGGGGGGTGTGCTTGGTCTACAACAATGTTAAATTGGGTGGCATGTATCAAAGTAACATCCAGATGAATAGTGGTTTTAATGTTGTGGCTGATTGGTGTAGTTACTCACTTTACAACTCATCCACATTGGATTTAGACAGGGTTTGCATAATAGTCTGAGATTACTTGCCATTTTGCTTTTTGGTGTGTGTGTGTGTGTGTGTGTGTGTGTGTGTGTGTGTGTGTGTGTGTAAACACATCTTAAATCTGTATTGGATGGTGATGAAAGTGACTTTCGATAGCAAACAAACGTGCCCATTCCTCAAATGTCAAATTTAAGGTCAAAATGTGAAAGATGCAATGATAGTGCTCAGCTGTGATGTAGAACAAGAAACTGTCAGAAAGTCCAACACCTCTGCTGACAGAAGAAGTCAAAGGCATTTCATCCAAGGTGTCAGCCTTTTTGACTTTTGCTCACAGAGTCTTAAAGTGCATCTTAGAGTACCCTTGACTACAAAAAGACTCCTTTTTGCCAACAGATGAATAGTTTTGAAATGCTAAGCAAAGATGAACTCTGCCCCCTCTAAAGTTCCTGAATTGCTGACTTTCTGGCTATCAGAAGAGCTTTCCAGTGCCTGCCCTGGGCAGGGAGAAATCAAAACATGAAAAGTATTTTGTAGACATTTGGTGTTTACACAGTCTATTATTACCACATCTGTGATGCACTGTAAGGGCACCTAACTCTGGCTGATAGACCTGTCAGGAAACAGGGAGACATACAGACCACATGCCACA
Organism: Lates japonicus; assembly: GCA_033238685.1. Taxonomy (NCBI): domain Eukaryota; kingdom Metazoa; phylum Chordata; class Actinopteri; family Centropomidae; genus Lates; species Lates japonicus. The sequence goes on along the minus strand of BRZM01002742.1, from coordinate 32,451 downwards.
GCTGCCAGTTATCCTCTCTACACATCCCATAGTAAGTAATTCTAATATTATTATCTACGATGGGTCTTTTGACATTCTGTGAAGGAAAACTGTCTCTGAGACCCTGAAAAAAGATTTTTATTTTGTGACTGTTAATCACAACATACCCTCCAACTTTAGAAAAAGGAATCAACCATTTTTGGCCTGAATACATGGCTGACATGGGATAACGTTTACTGACAATTCCTGAACAGGAATCATGATGAGATGGAAATTTACCTACGTATTCCTCATTCTTTTTTGGAGTACAGCGAAGCCTTAGTCCTGCTCTCAAACACAAATGACTTATAAGGTAAGACTGAGGACATTAGATTGAAAATTCATCCCCCCACTTCTGTGCCTGACTTAATGTGTCCTCAGCTGGATACTCTACGTGCTTTTGAGTATATCACTATCCAAGAATTGACTGAAACTGTTTCAAATATGACACCATCATCAAGCATACTAGACATAATGCCCACCAAATTCTTATTAGAGCTTTTAGATACTGTAGCTCTATTCCTGCTCTCAATCAACAACAGTTCTTTACTTTCTGGATGTGTTCCTGATTATTTTAAGACTGCTAGTGTCCAGCCAAAACCTGGTTCTCATCCCTCTGTCCATAGCAACTACAGACCAATTTTTAAGTGTCCATTTGAATCAAATATGCTGGTGGAGATTGTCTTACATCTACTTACTGAAAGTTTGAGAACATGGGTTGGTATCTCTGGCACTGCCCTCCACTTTTCTCTCCTCAACAGAAAATGTGTTGTGTCTGTTGATGGCTTTGCATCTACCTTTACCTATATATAACCTACAGTGGAGCCAAAAATAAGTAGAGAATGAGCACAAGTTATGTTTTTTGATCTTATACAATATGCCAAGTAACATTGCTAATAATGAAAGTTTAACTTCATGATTGCACCACTTGCACTTGCATCCATGGTGTTACAGTGCATTAATAAGCTTAACATGCTCTCAGCATGATCACAAAGCCACATGGATGCATTCCAAAGCCTGTGGCATTATACAATAATAGTCTGTGAATGTGGTTAAGGAACCTGATGTACACTGTTCTATTCTAAAGCAATACTTAATTAGTTTGGCAAATACACTTTCTTACCAATACCATATGAAGCTGGAGCCAACAACCAGTTTGCTCTCCTTAGCAAGGGAGTCTGGAAACAGGGAGAATGAGTTATCCCCACTGTGTCTGAAGATAAATCACATTAAAAGCATTTTAATTAATATGTTAATTTACATGAGTGCTGTTAGCTGTTATCAAGAGATATATTTTTTCTCAGTATATGACATAAATTGAAGCAGTAGCCATCTCTACATCTAAGTGGCAATGGTGAAGACACATGCACACTTTCAAACTTGTGCTGCTTTCACTTCATCCATTCTTACACTGACCATAGAAATATTCTGTTACTATGCTCTAAATATGTTACTGAATGATATATCAATTCATTTTCAGCAAATACTGAGAGAATAAGGGGTCTCAGAAAAATATGTGCAGTGTTACATGTTAAGTGTAAACTGTCACATGACCAGAACTGTTTATTTCCTGGTTGCACCTGGAGAAGAGGATGGCTGCATCAAAGCCTCCAAACAAATGGTTATCAAAGTATATTAACATAAAAGTAGGACAATTATTTTTGGTATATATAACCTGTAAGGTGTCTAATATTGATAAATGCATTGTTAAACATGTTGAGGGCAACAATAGTGACAGGTGGGATAACACAGTGCACTAAGGAGAGGCTTTGTCTGGCCACTGTGCCACAAAGCCCAGATCAGTTGAGTGTTGCAGTGATGGCTGACTTTCTGGAGGTTTCACCCATCTCCACATAGGATCTCTATCTTCTTAGTCACCTCTCTTACCAAGCCCTTCTCCCCCAATCTCTCAGTTTGGCTCGCGTAGCCAGCTTTAGGAAGAGTCCTGGTTGTTTGAAACTTCTTCCATATTAGAATTATGGAGGCTTCTTCCTCTGCTCCTGGGAACTTTCAATGCAGCAGCAAGTTTTTTTTTTTTTTTTTTTTTTTTTTTTTTGGCTTCCTCCAAATCTGTGCCTCAACACAGTCCTGTTTCTGAGTGGATCCACAGGCAGTTCCTTAAAACTTATGGCTTCGTTTTTGCTCTGATATACATTGTCAGCCATGAGGCCTTATACAGGTGTGTTCCCTTTCAAATCATGTCCAATCAATTGAATTTGCCACAGGTGGACAATCAAGGTGTAGAAACATCTCAGTCGATCCAGAGGAATATTTACTGAATATTTATTTGGATATTTTCCTGTCTGAGAAAAATTTGTCATTGAATGGGTTAAAAGAGCTGAGCCTCATCTGGCTTCCCCATAATTTCAGCACGGATTTGTGTGAACAACTGTGGCCAAAAGACTTTAAACATTTTAATTATTTTCCATGTATTTTCAGCATTTTTTATTCAAGAAATGTGCACTGCACATTAACATCACATAACACAATATCTTGCTTACAAATGGCTGAAATATTCATATGTAATTTTGGTCTCAAGAATTTGAACTATAAGGTCATTTGCGTAGGTTAAAATTGCCGTTCACTAAAGTGACACTAACTTTCAATCTGAATGTACACCTCTACACACTTTTTGTGTCTGTTTTGTTTTAGTTCAAGGTTAAGATATTCTACTGATAAATGAGGTCCCTGCATAACATCTAGAGGTGCACTAATAACAGTTTTACAAAAAGATACAAGTACTGTATCAAGTAGTTTGAGCAATGTAAGTACCAGTCTAAGTGCTACTCAATTTACAGTCCTTCATGACATGGAGTGGTTCCCTGTTATAAAACAGTGACACACAGTATCATAGATGCTGCAAGGGAGCTGAACAGTGAATAAAAATAAACCTCAACACATAAAGAGCATTTACATTTTTCACATCAAAAGATACTCCTGCCACATAAAAGAGGCAGTTACATTTTGACGATGGTCATACTCAGGAAAGGTGACATGTCAACTAAATGTCATCAGTGATGTACTTTAAATATCTTGTTCAGTGTGTGCAGATATCACTGATGACTGGAGTTTCTCTGGACAGAGTTCGTTGTTAAAGAATAGGTGGATCTTTTCTACAACTTTTGTTTTTATTTTCATAACCTTGTTTATTGATCCTGTCGCTTTTCATGACATTGTACTCACTAAGTGCCACTGCTGTTGCCTGCAGATGCAACACTGTTACATGCAGTTTAAAGCACTTGCTATCCATCTTCTTCACTGGATTACTGTCCCGCACAGTCAAACTGAGAAAAAAATAAGTCAAATAAGTCTTTGGCAAATAAGTCCCTCCCAGCTGTGTTAACACTATAAATTCAAGGAAAATATGAGCCCCAGAGACTGACCCATTCATTCATCAGTCAACTGTGATCAACATGCTGCATGGCCAAAGGTGTCCTTTACTTCTCGGACTGGCCTCTCGGAGCGTTACGAGAGAGAGAGAGAGAGCGAAAGACAGAGTCGTCCTCTGTGGGTTTTACATGTCAGACACCCCCTCTACCCAAGTTCTGTTTTGTGTGACTAGGCCCCAGACTCCATCGCTCACTGCCATCCAGACTCTCCCCTGTGTTTGTGTATGTGTGTGCCTCTGTATGTGTGTGATGGTCCGCTTATCTTTGATGAAAGCTGTGAGAGGATCTCTTCATCAACCAGCTAGACACACAGGGCTACAAAACCCTGTCAGCTGTGGTACACACAGGGAATATTTGAAGTTGTTTAAAGTTGCCTGTTCTTCCTCGTTTTAGCTATTCTGCACAACAGGACACACACACAGACATACACATTATAGTTTACAACTGAAAAAAGGTGAGAGACACAAGCAGTTCATCTCAGATTAGCACAGTAATGCTTTCTGGTAGGTTACTGATACTACACCCTTCAAGGAACGCGCTGACATTTTGGGGAATATCCTTATTTAATATCTTGAGTCAGATCAATTTCACTTCTGTGCATCCTGTTATATTTTTTAGAATGACTTTGTAACAATATGACCAGGGACTACAGATAAATAGTAGGCTTTTGGCTAACCTATGTGCACTGTTCAACTGCGTTCCAGGTACTGATCAGGTGCGCTCGGAAAGGGAAACAATCAACAGTCCAAAAATGTGTGCTGTCCCTGTTAAACAAACCAATAAATGAATAAATCCAGTAAAAAAGAGGCCCAGGATATTTACCCAGACTTAGCACAAAGAGCTGGGGGAATCTGCTGACCTATAGCTTCTTGAAAAAGGTGCAACTAACAACAATTCCAAAGATGTCTGAATTACTTAAATGTCAGAATGGCTTGTACACATATTGTATCTTGTTCAGTGAAGTAAAAATGCAAAAATGAGAGATTGTGATTTTAGGAGCAGCATTAGAGCTCTTTGAATTTTTTAAAGTTACATCTAAAATGCATGTGAAAAGAGAGGGACTCTGTTACATCAAGAGGGCATTGTGAGTCATTTGTAGCCTTAATTTTGCTAAATTGATGACTGTTGTTTTCTGCGTGCCTGAGTTAGTCAGGGCCAACAGACCCTTCTCATGCCGGATATTTAACCTGTTATATCAACAAATGCTTAGGTGTACCTGCAGTAATAACATGAACAATGGCTCTGTCCTGTTCAAGCATATCTGCTGTGAAAAAGGAGTCCAGTAAGTTTAAACTACAGCCCTTTTTTACAATGGCTCATGGTACTCTTTTTTCTTTTCTTTTTTTGCAACAAGGAACTCATTCTTAATTCAAGTGAAGTCAAGTAGAAAGCATTTCACAACATTGTTATCACAGAAACAGACTGCAAAGACAGGTGTAAAAAACACAACAGTGTTATGCAGTGCTATAGTAGAAAATGGGAAACCCAAAAAGATTGTCTTAACAAGGCAAACACCCAGAGAAAACTGCTATGTGAGTGTGAGTATGTGAAAAAAGATAATGTGATGTCTATTAGCAAAGCCATATTTAGGGAATAGGGGAGTGCTTGTTTTACCGTCAGTTCAATATGGTATTACAGTGTTGGATGCTTACTACAAAGGTCCACGGGGAACCCTTAATTAGAATGGGACATGACCAAACTTTGATGCTCATGTCAATCAGATTGCCATAATAACTCACATGGAGGTGTGTCAAGCAGACATCATAGCTCATTTTGCTTATAAGTACCAGGGCTTTTGATAAGTTGATTGACAGTGAGATAGACTAGTCAGATTGTGTGTGAGCCTCACTTAAACGATAGGCAAAACACTAGCTTTCTACTGGGACTGGTGGGGTTAATCCCATATTTTTGCGATTTTACACACCTTTGGTGAAGTGTTCACTATGATTTTTTGTTGTGTATGCTATTCCTCTTACTTATTAACTTATTTCCCTTATTTCTATATTATTTTTCTTAAGCTTTCAATATTGTAATTTATGGTACACACACATGTACACACACATATATACACATACACACAGGGCATGGCTGACTGGGCTCAGGTTGATATAATCTGTTAAATATGCTTTGCCTGTATAGAGGTCATTCACTGTTTGACTTCCAAATGGTGTCTGTGTATGCGCATGTGTGTGTTCTACTTTGTGAACGTGTGTCCTTCTGTGTGTGTGTGTGTGTGTGTGACTAATGGCTTTAGTAATGCTAAGCCACATGAGGCTCGACTGCAGGTTATGAATAGAAAAACTCCACTGCAGCTCTTTATATGAGCAACCTAATCAATTTGGTTCCACAAGGCACGTGAGCTCTATTCTCAATCAACCCCATATTCATCATCAAATTACCTTACACATTTGCATAATATGATACAGTGTTTGGAATAATCATTATGGGTATTGTCTTTCTCTATGGTAAATAGTGTAACAAATTGCTGCTTAACATACAGATACACTGACTTAAGTATGTAGACACAGAACATTCCATATTGATTTCAGAATGTGTCATTTCATCATTAATCTGCTGTTACAGCCTCCATTCTTCTTTGAAGGCTCTCTACCAGACATTTGAACTTAGATTCAGGGATTTACTACCATTCACACACAAGAGTATTAGTGTGGTCTTACGCTGAAGTTGAGTGAGAAAGCCTGGCGCACAATAAGCATTCCAGGCCATCTCAGATGTGTTGGATGGTGTTAAGGTCAGATCTCTGTTGGCTTTGTGCATAAAGGTATTGTCATATTGAAACAGGAAGGAGTCTTCTCCGGACTGCGGCCACGCAGTTGGAAGAACACGATTTTCTGAACTGTAGCTTTCCACCTTCAGTGGAATTTAGGGGCTTAGCCCAAACTCTGAAAAGCATGAAGAAGAAGACTAAAATTGATGTCCACAAATCTGTGGCCATATGCTATTCAAAAACATTTTTTTCATTTGATCTCTCTGCATATTCTGTTTATATTTCAATAGGAAATATAAGAATATTTGTCCACAAATGGGATTAAAAGTCTAAGCCACACCTGTCAAAATTTATACTGACTTGGCTACTACTTTTACTGCTGATAATTGACATATACAAGTTACAATAATGGCCAAAACTAAGATCATGCTGGAGCAAAGGCAGCACTAATAGAATAGAGTCCACTCACAAAAACACTGAGGGTGTGGAATTACCCATACACCGACAAGTTACATTGTAAACAACACTTCCTGCAAATGTTTCACATTAAAAGCCTATTAGCAGTAATGCCCTGCTGAAAGGTTTTTGATGTGAAAAGTCTGTAGGGAAGTGATGCATAGCAGTAATTGCCAAATGGATAAATGGAAGCAAAGCTGGCAATGATATAGTGAATGAAAATATTTTTTTGTTAGAAGAGATAAACTCAGAGTGAGCATAACATGACTCTGTTATAATGATGGAATTACTTTGTGGAGATGTACATTACACTGAATTAATTAACCCTATAGGTAAACATGGACAACATTTGTATTGAGTTTGCATGAACATCAACAACAGATTCAAATGGGAGCAGGTCTCCCAGCTGAACAACCAACCTCACCGGTCAAACAGAGACACTTAGTGGTTAGAAGCATCCAGTGCAGGCTTGACAGTAAAGCGTGTATTGTTAAATTCATAAAAAAAACATACAATGTTTTTGTGTTTTTGCTTTCATATCTCTCACACCCAGATATTAGAAGCCAGAGCTGGTTGTCTGCATTTTGCCTGAAGCTGACTATATATGAACTCATGTTGTTAGACCCCATATACAAAGTCTCTCTCTCTCTCTCTCTCTCTCTCTCTCTCTCTCTCTCTCTCTCTGTCAGTATGTGTGAAACAGCTGTGTGTGTTTTGGACACTGTACGTATGGAGAGTCCAGCCATTCATACAGACATGTGCACACTGAATTGTAGTGTGTGTGTGTGTGTGTGTGTGTGTGTGTGTGTGTGTGTGTGAAGATGACTCAGAGTGTCTCACAGTAATATTAATAACACAACTGAATACAACTCACGCTCACATAACACTCACTTGTCTCTCTCTCTCTCTCTGGGTGTATGTGAAAGATAAGCAAAGCCAATATATTTAGCCATTAAATTATCTGTTTTTTTTCTCCCTTTAATTCTCATTGCGTCATTCCTCCTTCACATCCATCCTTTTTTCTGTCCCTCCCCTTCCTGTTTTTTCTTCCTCTTCATGTCTACCCATCCATTCTTGCTTTTCTCCCTTTCTCATCCCACTTGTCTTCCTCTTACTTTGTGTCCTTCCCCTCTTTCTCTCTTGCTTGTTTTCTGCCTCCATCGTCATCCCAGTGTGCAGCAGTGCTCCTATCAACATGAAGGTGCAGCATGTGAACAGCAGCGCTCTGGTGGTCCGCTGGGCCCGTCCAGAGGTCACCTACCATCCGCCCATCCTCCACTTCCTGGTGTCCTACAGCTGGACAGCCCACGACGACAGCTATGAGGAGACACATCTCACTGACGCCAAACATAAACTGGTGAGTTCTTTCCCCAAAAAGTGATAAACCAAACACATAACACGATAACAAGCAATATATAGTAGGTTCCAATATTAAGACAAACATAATATTAGAATGAAGCAGGTAAGACATGGCTATGAGATGAGTATGGCAGTGGAATTGAGTGGAATGGAGTGAATATATCTTGTTTAGAAGTTGTTGCATTGTTGCGTGGTAAATCAGCTGACTGCTTTGAAAAGGCCAAAGCTGACTTATGTTGCATTCAGGTGTTGAGAGGTTGTGAAATATGAGATATACATGAGAGTTCTGAACAGCGCTGTGTTGATGAGCTGAAAATAAAACCTAGAAGACATACAACAAGCAAACATGGACTCTGTGTAAATGAAAGTGAACGTTCCAGCTCTCTGCATGAACACACTGCTGTTATATTGTGCTTTACTTCATTATTATGATTGGAGAATAATCACTTTAATACATCAGTGTCTGACCCAGTCTCCTGCAAACCGTGTCTGCAAAATGTTCACTAACAACATTTTATTAATTTTCCATCAATATACACTCCTGACAACTAAAGCCTAATTATTTTTTTATGATGTAAGGCCACAGAAAGATGATGGTGACTGCAAATATTAAAAAAGAAATGGTGACTTGAAGTCTGAGACAGAACGTGATGGATATTTCACCAAAACCACAATCTTTCCATCTCCTTAACTGAGTGCTTGTGCCTCAAACAGATCATTGTGAGCTTATAAGCACATTGCACAACTGCCCTCAAAAAACAGTATATTTTTAAAGGAGGAATAGCAACTTTAGCCAAATGATGGATGTGTTAAGGTCAGCTGTAGACTACCCTTAGAAATGAGTTTTGCTTAGTACTGAGTGACAGAAGAGATATGAGTAACCTTTGTTTTTGAAAAATGATGAAAGAGTGGAATTTGCTGCTTAAACTTTGAGATTCAAAACTTTTATGCACTGATGTGTTGATGACGATGAGATGAGAGATTGGTTGTAATGTTAGCATTTTCTATTTACACTTTTTTGTGAAGGCATGCTAAAACATTTGGTGAATATACAGTGTTGTATAAAGAGTTGTGTATAGTCTAAACTCACCAACACATGGGGCCAAGGATGTCAAAGTCCTGGGTTTTGTACATCCAAATAACCTCACATGTTTTCAATGGAACATAAAAGAAAAAGAATTTCACAATTTCTAGATTGGAAAAATGTACTGCCAGTAAAAAAATTATGTTCAGCAAGGCAAATTAGTGTGATAAAAAAAAATATTTGTAGTAAATTAGGATGCAATCACACTAGTGTCAGTTACCAAAACAAAAATCTGATAAAATTAACATCTGCGAATAAAAAGCAGCAACTGAATCCCCTTCAGCCAAACAAAGATGGTAATAATAATCCTCACAGTGTCCCAAATGTGTCTGCATCCACAACAATCCAATAACCTAGATTCATTATTCTTTATCTTTGGTATAAAACAGTGTTAGCTAATAAGAGTCAACATTTATATTTGTAACATATATCAGTATACAGTGGGGTCCAAAAGTCTGAGACCCCTTTCCATATTGGGAAATCACCAGCACAACTTTTGCTTAACAAGTGTGAATATATAATGACCTCAGTGCTTTATACCCTTCTTTGAATTATCTTTTTAGTCTTCTCATTCCACACACACACACACACACACACACTTTCTCTGATGTGCTTCGCCGGCCTGGTTTGCATGAAAAAAAAGAAAAGCTCTGTTCAGACTTTTCTGACTTGTAACTGTCGATAGCCATGTTTGCACTGTTATAAATTCCGCAGAGATGCAGAGGAGCAATGAATGCTCTCAGCTCGGCCTCACACACAGCTCAGATTTCATGTCCACAGCTCTGTGTGTCTCATCACACCAATGTGTTTTAGGCTGTGCAAGAAATTCCATGTGTAAGGTTGGTTTCACTTTATTTCAACTTCTAGCCATGTCTTCCCATGTCCTGTCTAACACTGAAAGCCAGCAGCAGCTACCACGGCTGAATGATAATAATTGCAAATAGAGACTACTGAAGTTAATTTCGGTGTGTTTCATACTGCAGTTCTTGTGACAGCCACTGGAGTTTGGCTTGAAGACACTGAAACGAATTAACAAAATAAATACATAAATAATAAAAGCTACTATTTAAATAATGGCTGATCTCAAGTAAGCTAAGAGAGGAATAACAAAATGACCTATTACATGTGCTGTCTTAGCATAACGCAGTCAGGTAGCAGCAAATGCATTTCAGTAATATTGTTCCCACAATTATTGTTGCTGAGGATAGGATTTTTTAAAGTCTATCATGGTATGACACTTACAGGCCATATGTACATTGCAAAAGTTATTGGTTGTTCTAAATAGAGTTGGGTAATATGGATATGGTATTTGTAATTTTATATATCCATGTCTGTTTTGTCTTACTCAGAAAATACATCAGTCCTACCAATTAGTTTTTCTAGATTGCTAAAACACATTTCTTGAAATTATGCCTCCATTCCCCAAAACTCTGACCACAAATCCAAAACTGCACGCTCAATTCCAGAAACCTCCAGGTTTAAACTAAATTTTTGGACTCAAAACCTTGTACTCTTTCAGTAGGGGTAATAACAATGACCTAACACACTGAGAAATGTCAAATGGTATGGCAAAATCTCTGAACAAATCTGTATACTTTCATATTTAGACCCTACCTGTAATCCTTCCTCCTATTCAGCCATATAGAGATATGTTTGTAGAGCTACAACTGTGCAAAATCCACAGTCCTCTTTCTGCAGCGGTAATGTGAGGCTTTAGCAGTCTGAGTTTGGTACATTAAGTGGTGATCTTCTGAACTTACAGTGTTTTTAGGGGGGAAATTCTGAAATCAGAGTTAGTTATAGTTAAAAGTGATTCTTAATCCCTCAATATGGATGTTTTCATGTCAATAATTGGAGGTTGTACAGGCTTTAAAAGACTTTAAAATGGCTCACATCAAAGTCCAGACTCCAGATCATCCAACCATCAACTGATCATCAGCCAACAATCAGATGATTTCCCCGAGTACCAATTACAATCACACTCACATCACTAAGTGATCCATATTTTCATATACTTAGTATTCATTCCTTCCTTTTGACATTTGCCTCTGTCCTCTATTCTACCCTTTACTCCTTTCCATCGTTAATATCTTCCTTCTTCATCCCTCCCCTGCTGATACATTGCAAGCTCAAAACACACCACCCACTGCCCCAACCTTCAGCCATATGCTATTTGGTTAATGGAAAATAATTTAACCTTATCATTATGATACACTGTATATTTGAGCATATTTTAAACCTAGTATATTTCCATCTGTGCAGATTTTACTGTCTCGTTGAATTTCTGATTAGATAGTGAAACTGCTTTATTCAGCTTTATTTGCTTTAACTGCAAATCATGATGAGAAAATTATGAACTAACAGACAGTCAGATTCAGTGGGGGGAAGTATGTATAGCATGTTTTGAGCTCTGATTGCATCATTAACAAAGGCACACATAGCTTTGGCAAAATACAACTTATGAGAAAATGGGTCAGCTGAGGTTTACTAAAGTACTTATTAATTGTGGGGGAAGAAATGTTTTTGAACACAAATATGCACATGCCAACGCACATGTGTGGACGCACACACACAGACACACACACACACAAACCAAGCAATATCCTCCATCAGTTCCATTACAAATGGTCTCATCAGGAGCCAGAATGAGCTATGAGACAAGGCTGTGGAGCAGACAGGAGGTTTCACTCCCTTACATTGTGGTCTGCTGGTCGCCTAGTAGAATACTAATACTAAGCTGGAGGGGATGCAGGGTTGCCAGCATGTGAAAAAAGCATGACCTTGGGCCAGCGGCTGTGTGGGAAAACTGGATTTGCTGCAAAAAAAAAAAAAAAAGGGACCAGAGTGCCCCCTGGCTGTGGAAGCAGAATCCACTTTCAGAACTGGGAATGTGCCATGATGAGAGATGGTGGGAGAGAGGTTGTTTTGTCCCCCCTATCATTAACTCATGAGAAAACAACTCACCCATAAAACCAACTTCACTCTCCCACTCTCCCTCCTGTCTTCTTCTTCCTCCTCATCCACCCTCCTCCTCCAGTTCCTCTTCCCACACACAACTGCTTCTTCTCTCTTTCTGTCAGCCCTTTGATTCTGCCCTTATTCCTCACATCCTCCCTTGATGCCTCTATCTAGGTCACAAAAGGGGCTTACATGGCTTTTGGGAACCCCAGATCACACATACACACATCCCCCTTGTCACAATCAATAGAGGATCCTTTTGTAATAAAATACCATAGAGTGGACTTTTTATTATAGTATTGTGTTTAAATTATGAGATTCTGTTGAAACCGTCTTCATTTGTCATCCATCACTTTCTCAGAAAAATGCTTGCTAAGCCTTGATATTAAGCATCGGGAGGAACTCTTGTACATACTCAATACGCACTTCAGGACCTTGGTGTCAAACCTAACATCACTACTAGCAGCTCTGTGAGGGTGTACTTGTACTAGACATAAGCTAATATGCTCACAATGTCAACATGCTGATGTTTAGCAGGAAGGCCACAATGTTTACAGTGTTCACCACCTTATTTTAGCATGTCAGCATGCTAACATTCATAGTAATTAGCAATAAACAGCTGAGGCTGATGGGAATTTGACTCATTTAGCAGATGTAAACCAAAGTATTTGGATAAAAAGTTATTTTGACCTGATGATGGTGACAGATGCAAAGTCAGGAGATCAGCAGAATTGAGGGGAATACTGATGTCTGAACCAAAGAAAGACATTTCACCCAAAGCCACTAAAGCCTTTTCATGTAAAGCTCGTGGTGATGTTAGATGAAATGTGAGGAGATCACCAAAGTCATTAGTGTTATTTCTCTGGGAGCCATGACTGTCTGTACATAATTTCATCGCAGTCCATCTAATAGTTGTCATGGACCAAGTGATGGACAGACTGACTTTTTTCCATTCATGCACACAGTGCATGTACACAGGCACCACCACCACCTCACCAAACACCAGTGTTTAATATTTTGTCATTCTAAACTGTTAGGATGCCATGTCTCTTGGTACTACTGTCTGTAATATTACTGCAGCAGTAATGATGTATTTGTATGATGTATGCTGCTACAAAAAAAGGTATGGTAGGTACAAGTGGATAAGTATAATAACAATGCAGATCAGATCTGCAAAGAGAGCGATGAAATTCCAGACTCCTCAGAGATCCTGTTTGTTTATCAGTCTATATTAAAAAAACAGAAAAGCTTACATACAACCATTTGATTTACTCAATCTTTGCCCCCCATCTGTGTGAGAGCAGCAGTCAGCTGGAAGCGTGAATTCTGCACAGTGTTAGTGTGAACAGCAACACCCGAGTCTGACAGAGCACTGACTTCTCATGAAAGCAATCAGTTGCACATCAGATTTTCTGCACAGTGTTATGATTAATTTATGCTGATGATATCTAGTTCCTTCTGAATACATGATGGGGATTAAAGGAGTTGTGTGGCAATTCACAGCTAAAATATGAAAATCAACCCAGTTCAACTTTCGAACTAAAATTGTTTGCTTGTTTTTATTGAAGGTGCTATGTGTATCATTTTAACATCAGTATATCATTAACACATTGGCGGTAATGTTACACTTATGTCAGTGTAAATAATGTGACTGACTGACTGACACTGTTTTGTTTGTGGAAAAATATATTTTGTGAATGTCACATTTGTGGAGAAGAGGGATTACCGCTGGGAGCTACACTAGAATTTTTTAATTCTTTAAAGCTTTTGTTTAAAGCTACTGAGGGCCAGAACTCAACAACAAGCTGATCACACACCCTTGAAGTTTTTGTCACAATTTGACAAATAGTAGTTATATATTCACCCTCTCAGCTCTGTGTTTGGTCTTTGCCAACTCCTGACAGAAATATCTGGCTCTATGTTGTTCATAAGTCATGTCAAATGTGAATGAAGCAACAGAGGCAAATAAGGCTTTAGCAAGGCACCTGAATTGATCTCTCTTGATAGAGATGGATAACAGTGATGCATGATATTTATTATAATTCTGGTGATCCAAAGTGGGATGAGATTTTTCTATTAACTGGTGTGAAATGTTGAACAGTGGGGGTTTACACAATGAGTAGACACTTTCTAAGAGTGTTTGATTTCCAGGCCAGGCTGGTTGGGATGTTGTCTGTGATGTACTGGAGAACTAGCTGCTCAAAGCGCTTCATCAGAATGGGGGTGAGTGCCACAGGGTGGTAGTCAGTCTTTTAGATGAATGGAAATGGACTGCATTTTATATAGCACCTTTCTAGTCATATCAACCACTCACCACAGGTCAGATTCAGCCATTCACACACACATTTATACAGAGCTTATTATGCAGCACTCTAACACATACATTCACATTCACACATCAGTGGGGTTCAGTATCTTGGCCAAGGATACTACAGTACTGGAGGAGCTGGGGATCAGAGCCCTGACCTTCCATTTAGTGGGCAACCTGCTCTGCCTCCTCTAGTCTTCAAACTAGACACTGCAGACTTATTTGGTACAGGGGCAATGGTGGATGTCTTGAAGCAGGTGGCAACACTATCCTGTAACAGTGATGGGGTTAATCATGTCAGTAATCAGCTAGCTGATTGGCACATGTTTTTAGTACACAGCCAGGGATGTTATCAGGCCCAGGAGCTTAACTCAGATTCACTCTCAGCAGGATTTTTCTCACATCCTCTGTTGATACAGACAGATATAATGTCAGATATAATAATGTCAAATAATGTATTCAGATTCAGGTACATCCCCACTCTGGAGACACCTTTCACCTCTCTATTAATTGGGAAATTATTTTATTGTCTTTGTGATCACCATCACCCATCATCAGCACATTTGCTGATGTAAGATGTCACTGATGATGTCAAGACTGATGTGGTTCCACCAGTGATGTTTGGTCTGGCTGCTCTGGCTGGCTGGTAGGAGGACACTGAGCACAGAGATGGTCCTAAAGACTGCTCCACTTAATCTAATCTCTGTGCTTCCTTTTCCAGTGGTGATGAGTGTATTTCTTTCACAAGTAATCATAATTAATATGTACTTTAGTAATAAGAGCTAAAAAAAAATAGCATGAATGAAACAAAAATACAGCAAAATTTGCGGGAGTCAACAGCTGTCGCATCTGCATGCACCGCTGTCACCATGGTAACACAATTATGATGCAAACTTAAAGGACTAACACAGACCTGTCTCAGTCAGTGTAGAACCTTACTGATTTTGTTTGTGTGTGTGTGTGTGTGTGTGTTGTCCAGGAGGCTGTTATATCTCCTGTCTCCCCTGATGTACTGTACCTGTTTCGAGTCAGGCCGTCTGCATGAATGACATGCGCAGTGACTTCAGCCAGAGCATGCTCTTCAGAGGTAACACAGAAACACATACACAGACCTCTTAGACCTAAAGGGCAGATGAATTGCTGCCACATTATCTCTTTATATCATCTTAACTGTCAGTATAAGCATTATCTATCTGTTTGATGTATACAGCCCTTTTTCAATTATGTGATATCTTATGGTTGTAAAAATTTTAATCTATATGATATGACAGCTAGGATTCCTTGATCATAATATTACAAAATCCTTCTTATTGAGGTTATTCATGTAAGCTCATATCAATAGCTGCAGGGTAAAGGAAAAATAGCAGAGAAAAGGAAAGAATTAAACCACAGACAGGAAACTGGAATGCAGTGAAATCATTTAATCTAACTACATTCAGTTTATTGGCTATATTCAGCATTAAGTATTCAGCTCACTGCCTTGTGATTAATGTGCTTAGAATGGACTCATAGATGTCTTAGAGACACCCCTTCAAGTTGCCGAAATGTCTCAGCTGTGTGTCACTGTGGATTTTTTTTTTCTTTCCTGTATTTCAGCAAATACCACCAGGATATTTGAGGGAACGAGGATTGTGAAAACTGGAATGGTAAGCTTAAGGGAAGCAGAGGTGAATCACTGCTATTGTCTTTTCACTTTTTATCCAGCAGAGAGCAGTGTCTGTATTAGCATCATTTCTCCCTGTATGGACAAGAACCTCTCTATGGGAATTAAGGTCACGATTATCCTGCGGTGGTTCAGATGGAACTGCAATGTGTTTTATTTTGAAGGGACAGTACATCAAAATACAAATCCATTTGGTCTTTTCTGAAAGTATGAGACACATTTTCAAATAGAACAGCTTGGGGACACATCTAAATCTATGTACAAACTACTTAAAATACATTCTGCGTCCCCTTATTTTGCTTCATTTTATGCCTTTATTTTCCCTTACTTACTTTACAAAAAGCTCATTAACTGATAATACTGCATAATCACTAGTGGTAGAGCAGAATGATAGGTGCAGTGCCAGTCAAAGTTGGTTGTTATATTACTGTTATTACTTTTCATATGAACCTAAAATTATGACATTGATTAAATGTTTTAAATTAAGGGATCCTATCCTCTATATCAGTGGTTTCAACCCTTTTGACCTGTGCCTCAGTATGTTTTAAAGAAACAGTTTGTATGACCATACTTGGGACTTCAAATTTGGCATTTTATCTCTTATTCCACGCAAGTAGTTGGGGGATCTAAAATTACGGCAAAAATTGTCAGATGCAGCAACCCCAATCCTGACATCGTAAAGATGAGGGATTCCAATAACCTCTGATATTTCTTCATCAAAATAATGTATACTTGTAAACCATCATCACTTTTTATGGCATTTGTGCAGATATGAATTTAGAGCAGTATTCAGTCACAGTGAGTTTTTCTTCTCAGTTTTTACCTTTAGAGGTCAGAAAAAGGTCAAATTATCCAGTCTTTCATTAAATAAAAAATAACTCAGAGAAAAGTAAAAATGACCAAAATGTCTTTTTTTTAAAAAAATGTCTTAGTACTTGAATCATCAGGTGACGCCGCAGCCATTAAAAAGCTTCCAAATACCTTAATCACCACTGTCTCATAATTTCACCTGTGACATAATTATGCAAAAAGAGAATCGAACACTAAATATACCTAAAAGGGGTTGAATGTCAGAGTTACCTGAGGAGAAAAAAGCAAGAAATGCTAATCAGTATCATGTTTCTTCTCTAGCCAACAGTCTCTCCAGCCTCCTCAGCCGACATGGCTCCCATTTCCTCTGGCTCATCTACCTGGACCTCTTCAGGCATCCCCTTCTCCTTTGTCTCCATGGCGACAGGCATTGGCCCGTTCCTCCAGTGGTAGTCAGGCAACAGTGGCATCCGTGGTGACCAGCACTTTACTGGCTGGGCTGGGCTTCAGCGGCGGTGTCATCTCCTCCTTCCCCAGCTCTGTTTGGCCGAGCAGAGCACCGACCCATAATCCCACCTCTACACGCCAGACCACCGAGCCCTCCAAAGATGCCACCGCCTCTGCTGTCACAACAGCTGCAGCCAAAGATAACGGTGAAGCTGGGGGTGAGGACAGGGACAGCTGCAAGGGTCAAGGAGAGGATGGAGAGAGGGAAGGAGAGGATAAGGATGAAGAAGAGGAAGAAGACGAGAAAGATGAGAAGAAGGAGAAGAAAGGATCAGGACGTGTGGGCAAAGCAGGGTTGAAAGACAGGAGCACAGCCATGAGTGAGCCACCCAGTGAGACACCTGACTCCACTGCAAAGGGTAAAAAACAGACTGAACCAGATCCACCTAAAATGACACATGGTGTAGAAGACCAACTGGGAGGTGTATACCCACAGTCCACGTGACTCTAATCCCACTACCACCTCAGAGGCAGCCAGTGAAATAGCAACATTCCCTGCTCCCAACGACTCTGCAGCGACACTCAGACCCAGCACAGGGAGGGACAAGAAGCACTGGCCTTTCTCAATCCACACTGGTGAGTCAACTAATGTGCTTAGGCCTCATGTAAGTATCAGCTTTGTAGCAAGACCAAGAAAGGTGGGAATTTGGAGAATAAAGTCAAGAATGATCAACTTGCTTTTTCTTTTATTAATGTGTCACTTGTCATGAAATACATTCCAACTTGTTTGGTGACACTGGCTTCAGTTACATGAACCATTCTTCTTTTTTCTTTTTTCTTTTTCTTTTCTTCCAAACGCTCTCAATCTGTTTGTGGAATCCCAAGTATCCAATATTAGAAATGAATAATGATGTCCAAAGTGAATATCTAGAAACCCCAAGCAATTTAGCAGCCTTTGAATAAAACACTCTAGTCAAGGATGTGACATGGCAGAGTATTTGCGTATCATTCATCTAACTGTTGAATAGTGCAGCCCCAAGGCCTTACTGAAACGACATAAGGTTACGCTTGAACAAATTGTCGACGGTTAGAGTTGGATAGATTGAACTGTGGATGCCTTTACTCATTTAATGCACGTCCACATACCTGGGACCTTGTCTGTGCAAATAAAGTCATTATATCAGCTCTTTTTATTCATTATGCAGTGTTTCCCAGTGTTCCCAAGAGGAAGAGGATGTTCATTTTGACTTTTGTGAATTAAATGTCGACAGCTCATAGTTCATCTGTCATTTGTTGGAGTATGAACAAAATAGAGCTGAATAATAGACAACTGAATATGTTGTATGCAGGGTAAGAAGTGGAAAAGCTCTTGTATAAAGGCCTTTATATCCAAAAGGCTTAATGTAGCAAGTGGTGATGAATTGGTGTGATGTAAAGTGTTAACAGAGCTGAGAGCAGTCCAAATCCCACCACCCCACCACCCCCACCCCGAGAGTTTCAGCAGGGCACTGCATTAGCAGGAAAACACCATGGGACATGAATTCAATTCAAGCACTTTGAAACACAGTCTAAGCGCAAGCCCAGAGATTACTAGAGACACAAGCAATCTTCTGATATTCCCCCGGAAATGCATTTCCCAATCTCTTTGTCGAAGCACATTCAGCACAATTTATTCTGTTTGAGCTGGAGGGGCTCAAGGACAAATGCTTAAAAGTTGTTCCATAATTTTGTAAAACTAGTAACTAGGGTTTTGAGGAAAGACAATGATCTTGCTGATCAGTGATGTTCAATGTGCAATCGCCAGTAGTTACGTCAAGACAGCAAAATGTATTAAATTATTATTGTCATTATTAGTAGTCAGTACAACTTAAATTAATTTTCATTTCTTTCATGGTGGGATCACTGCACACAACCGGATGACACATTTTTGTGTTCAGCTGTTGTTGCAGACAGGGATGAACGCGAAGCCCCTTTGAAACGGAGTGAGGACTGATGGACAGACAAAACACGTAGTTCTGTTTCTTAGCCTGCAAACCTTTCATAGTTATAAATGGAACTTTCAGCCCTATTCCATCTTTCCTCCACTGTAGCAAACCACAGGCAGAGGGGAAATATTAGGGAAGACGAGAGAGATATAACCTAGGTTTGCTCAGCACATAGGGAAGAGTAACTAATCTAATGACTAACAACTGTGTCTGGCTCCATTTCAGGCGTCTGTTCTATAGAAGTCTTATCTTGATAAAACCTCTAACATAAACAGACTGTATTGAAAGCAGCGTTACCAAGAGGAAACGAGATGAGATGAAGAGAATAGACTATTGGAAACAATTAGTATCATTGGGAAAAAAACATATATAAAAATATAATTCATATATATATATATATATATATATATATATATATATATATATATATATATATATATATATATATATATATATATATATATATATATATGTTAGAGGTTTTATCATTTATATTTCACGTGTTGCCAAGTTAACAGAAATCTACCTTTGGGCCTTCAGAATCACAGAAACCAATCGATCAGGGCCTTCTAGCAGGCTTTGCTAACGCCGACATTTTCATGTCATTTGATTGGATTGTCAGAGCGTTGGTCAATGCTAGCAAACCGCATGTATTAACTACTAGCGAAGCTAAAACGCGTTAGTATACATTTAATAGCTGTTTTTTCACCCTGATGGCTGAACGTCGAGGTGAATAGTTCAATGGCTCTATGCTATTCATACCCGGTTCCAATAATAAGTCATTTTCTATCGATATGGAGGTTGATGCTGAAAGTCGAGGCTGTCGTAGCTGGCTTTCTCACCAATTCGCTGAGCAGTGAATGTCCGCCGATCGGGCGCAGTTTTTGTTTGTCTACAACAATCAACAGTTTCGTGAGTAAATGCATTTCACTCTACATTTTATTGCTTTTTGTCATTTTATTAGGTAATATTCATGCTTCTGCTGAAAGATGGAAGTGTATAGCTGGGGCTGCAGTGTTTGGAGAAGTATTGAATTGTGTTAATTTGGCTTTTTATAGCATTGCTTTAGTAGTGGCGTTTATTCTGGCTCAAGCATGACATGCCTGTCTATGATGGTAAAGTTTGTAATACTGTGCTTCGTATATTGTTGATAGTTTCTATAGCCGCACATCTAATGACGGTATTAAGAGGTGGGTTAATTCAGGTGGGACACCAGTGAAGGCCTAGGTGTGGCCACTGATTTATAGTACTGTGCAAAAGATTTAGGCGCTAAAGGTGTTGACTGGATCAGTCATTTAATACTGGCAGGACTACTGACCTCACTACACACAATGTGCAAAGACTAAATTTGTATCAGTCAGATTCGCACCACTCTGTATAATCTAAACCATAGACTTTACTGTGAGAGAGACTGGGGAGTCTGGCAGATTGAGACAGAGGTGAGAGGGTATGTTTAGGGCAGAAATAATATTAGATGTTCTGTTAATATGTCTTTCAATGATCCTTTTCACAATATTTAATACCATCTAGCTCTTATATCAAAATATACAGGAAAACACATATGCCATATGTTTTTTTTTGTTCTGTTTTCTTTAGTTTTTTTCCTCACTATACACACAAAACCAATAGGCAAAAAGCCTGTCTATGCTCCATAGATCAGCCTTCATTAGATTGCGAAAACCTCTACCAGGTTTTTGAGATGTCCAACAAATAAAAAAATATGAGTGATTATGTAACCTTTTGGCCTTGGTTAATATGAATATAGGTTGTAGAGTTCATTTTGTCTTGACTTATAACAATCTCAACCTGTGTGTCCTGTGTTTAACCATGAATACTCTGCAAAAAAACAGAGCAACTGCCTCATCTCTGATGATCTCTGGAAAGGTTAGGTGTAGTGGATAATTTGACAGCACTGCTGTAGAGCGCCCAGACTGGAGTATTCGGCCTCAGAGACTCAGTGAAAGCTGCTACGCTGGGGAAGCAAAAATTTTAGATTAAAGGCAGTGATATAGTTGACTCACGCATTGACTTACATAATAAATATTACATAACAACTGGACAGAAACTCCTAACCAACTCCTTGATAGGGCAGACTACCCAGCCTTGGGTAGGGAATCACATACCTCTCACCGCTTCGAGCAACTTCAAAACTATCATTACAGATGAAATGAAAGGCTACTGAGAGAAGCCTGTAGAAAAAAACCGATTCTGCAGGTCACATATTTTAGTGTTTACAGAAGTAGAGACAAGATATAGAAAGTTTATAACCAAAGTTTTTGTGTGTTGTAGTATGATGGAAGTCTGCCATCCTGACAGGAAGAAATATTCAAATCCAGTAAATACTCAAGCACACAATACTCAAGTTAAAACTACCTAGGTGTAATAGAACTGCTCTTCAGTAACTTACTATGGAGGATATAACTTTCTGTTCAAACTGTATTGGGTGTTGATTTAACTTATTGTCATTTTTGAGTCTGCAGTTTGTGATTCTGTGAAAGTGTATTGTGTGATACTGAGCAGTAGCTGTTTTCCCACCCCAATGTCAGTGAGGTTGGGCTGTTGTTTTAGACTGCATATAGTTTTATCTGTTTCATCATAAATGTTGAAACTTTGATTATGTTTATCATTTTTGAATGAAATGTTCTATGAGAGGGTTCGATGCTGTGGTAACAACTGCTGACATCCTCAACAGTAAGCCCAGTTGAGCATGCATTGTTTCTCATTATTCATGTTTTTGTTGGGTTGAATCTCAGATGAACTCAGACCAGCAGCAGTGCAACAAGGTGATGCTGATGGTGGAACTGAAGCAGTGTGTACTGAGGACAGGCTGAAGTAGCAACACATGAAATGTGGGATGAACCTTGAGAGAGGCAGATAGCATGGGTTTGCCAGAAGTAGGTTTAATGATTTTTTTCAATTTTAAAAGGACCAGTGTGACAAGGAGCCAACTTGGCGGAACTCAACTTGTAAGGGACGCAGAGGACAGCCACACCTTTGGCCAGGAGTTTAAGTTTAAGGAGTTGCTGAAGGCGCAAGCACTGGTTTCTGTAGCTGAGATGAGTATGGTGGCTCGGTTTTTGAAACCCCATGACTGTAAGATGGGCCAGGACAAAGGCACTGCACCTTTCTTTCCTCTTGATAACCCCGATAACCAAAGGTGTCACACCTGTGACAGAGCTAGTAAAGGAATTGTACATATTCAATCAAAGGAAGGTGGGTGCTCTGTTGTGGGGTGCAAAACAGACACAGCAGAAGGCTGTCTTGGTTGGCCCACTCCATCTGCCCATTGGTTTTGGGGTGATATCCACAAAGAGACCTCACAGAAGCACCTAGGGCTCCCACAAAAAGCCTTCCATGTCTGGGAGGCTAATCTTGGAGGCTCCAGTTGGAAACAATGTCAGGTTACGATAAGCAGCAATGACCGGGTAGGGAGAGATTGTGGGAGGCTCAGGTGGAGCAAGAGTTCAGCTTAGGTGCCAAGAGGGCAGACTGGAGACAGTTGGAGTGACAGAGTACACACCAGAGCAAGAGGTCTAATCTAATCTGGCAGTTGCGAAGTCTCAACCTGGCTAACAAAGGATTGCGGGGCATGAGGAGAGGAAATGACCAGAAATTCGAGGTGATTACCAGAAATGAGGAGGAAGAGAGGACTGGACCAGTGAGTTTGGCTGTGAGTTTGCCATCCAGGGCATTGACAGTCTTATGAACTACTATAATTTATTTCACCTCTTTGTAACCAATATGCCACATTAATTCAAATATGTGGAATTGACAAACAAAATGCTGAGAAAGCTTACACTGACAGCACTTGGTTATCAAATTTAATATTAATTGACCTTAACTGGACGAGACTGACTGATTCAAGACTTAGACAATGTTGATGATGTAATTGTTTTTAAAAGAAATAAATATTCTGTTTTGCTGTGTGTTAGTGAAAGAAATACTATAACTGCTAAATTACCGGAAAAGATGCAACCTGGTTGTACATTATTATGCTGTTGCTAATAATGTACATTAAAGGTAGAAATTTAAAACATATTTTGAAGTATTGTATATATTTAACCCTTCCTGCTCACAGGATAAAAGGTAATGGTATGGCTAATGCTTATTGCTGCTGATATTAAAATAATAATGTTGGTTAAACATCTTAGTAAAAGACTGAGATAAAGTTATATATCTACCCATTAACATCTGTACCATTTTTTTTATAGAAGATAGTGTTATGCTCTCATTCAACGTAAAAAGGAGTTCAATTAAATATAGAGGTTGTAGCCCATTTGCCTTTACACTTTTGTGGCAGAAAAGGAAGTGTTGCATCTCACCTGTGGAGATTCCTAAAAGAAGAAGATGTGAGGTCTGACACTGGTTAGCATTGCTAAATGCAATGCTAATTCAGACACCCCATACAAAGTAGTCAAAGTTAGTTCCACTTCAAACAAAACCATTAAAATAGTGGGATTACATGAATGCATCCGTGAGATAAAATAGTGTATAAAGATGATAGTCTGAAAGGTGCCATTTTGATGATAATATTTGCAGACATTTATTCCAGATCAATCAATTTTTCCTTCACTTTTTAGACTTAATGACTTAGTAATGTTATAGAGGTGGTGTGATAGTGAACGTCACAAAATGGGCACCCTGACAATATAGATTTCAAAAAGAAAATGAAGATGAACCTCTCCTCTATTTATCCCACAGTTTTACCTCTTTGTTTAATTACTTCTTTCATTTTGTTTTCTTTACTATTCCATCTTTTCTGTTGTTCAGCCTTCTCTTTCCTTCCCTCCTCTGCTGCCCTCTCTTCTGCTCTGATCTGAGTGCTGACCCACTTTCAAACACGGCAAAAGGAGTATAGGCTTTGGAGGCCGATTCAGCTGCAGGGGAGAAAAAAGCCCTGCTCCATTTATAGTTACGTGTGTATGGTGTATGCTCACGTATGTAGCTCAATGCACACAGTGACTGGCTGTGTGTGTGTGTGTTATGTGTTTCAAATGCCAGGTGAGGCGTTATTTATTTTTATTTTGGCAGACCGGCTGTAACTGCGCCGGGTAAAAGCAGAGAGTAGACAGCATCTCTGGTTTTCGTGCGCTGTGTGTGTGTGTGTGTGTGTGTGTGTGTGTGTGTGTGTGGATATAAGGCAGAAGATGCAGAGTTAGTGGGATGTGAGCCATTGTGGTGCAGTGTAGTCCGGCTCATGTAATGTTCACCAGGCAAAGCTGCAGATTGGAAGGCCATACGCGCCAGCTCCAGCACGCCAACACGGCTGCAAATAGCCGAACTGCAGGTGGTGGTATGGCGGTGGTTATTAAGCGACCTAAAATCAAATTGGATTTAATAAATGGCCCAATGTTGTGTGTTATTGTGTTGTCGGAATCTGGCTGCACTTCATTATGTACTAATTCTGTGTTCATTTTGATTTATTTGATGGTTTGTATTTGTTGCAGCATCCTCTGTTTTCAGTTATTAGACGTTATAGGAATATTACCATGTTTTGGAAAATAAGTCTTGTATAAGTATTGTCTGTCCCACTACATGAGATACTGACCTGTTCCATCTTTGTGTGATTCAGTATCCATGTGTTTAGCTTTCTAACTTAGCAACAAGCTCAAATTCAAACTATATGGCCAGTTCTGACACTACATACACTGTGTACAGGAAATGAAACATGACATGTCTGCACTGGATGTCAACCAAACTTTGGAAAGCTTCCTCAGTGTAAAATTAGTTTTTTTTTTTTTTCCAGGGACCCCATACTTTTTGGAGCCTCACCCGTTATCAACACTCTACTTTTTAAGCCTCAGGTCTCTTCTTTTCCTTGTAGAATTGTACTGTTGGAAAGTGACAGAATTTAGACTGACATTTTTGAAATTTTACAAGTTTTCAATAGCTTAACATAGCCTGATTCC
Organism: Lates japonicus; assembly: GCA_033238685.1. Lineage (NCBI taxonomy): Eukaryota > Metazoa > Chordata > Actinopteri > Centropomidae > Lates > Lates japonicus. The sequence goes on along the minus strand of BRZM01002742.1, from coordinate 7,337 downwards.
ATGAATTTCTAAGTGGTTCAAATAGGTCTGTCTTTGTGCTTTATTGATGGCTATTTCCACTGATCTGAGAAACAGTGGACCAATGAGAGCCTTTGTAGCTGATAAAGAATGGGTATGTTCTCTTCCTAAATAGATAAGTAGTTATATATCAAGAGCTACACGAATGCCAGTGTGTTTGTAGGACAGAAGCTACATGGGTTGTTGTAAGTGAAACTCATAGATATAACTCCAAATTCTTTTTAAACATACAAATTGAACTCATCCTATAGCCTATACCTTACCACAGGTTCGTGTTGACCGATAAAAACACAGCTGACTCCATTGGGACTGACTGGGGCGAGGGGTTGGAGCCTATCCAGTCTGATTTCCAGGCAAATGTCAAAGCACACCAGACACCAAAACTTTGTTTGAGTAGGTATTAAGTATGGATTTAGGACACAACTAGTTAGCTGATTGGAAACTTCTAGCTTAGCTCCATTAAAGGTGAAAATAAAATAAAATACACTGTCAAACAATGTGTACAAAGTATAAAAAGCATTTCCTGAAATATCAGACTATTTTTGAAGAAGGTGACCTATGACATATAATGTGGGTTTGTTCTCATGCTGACATTAAATGTAACTTAAAAGTAATTCTCTTGTAATACTTGTATTATGTACAGCAGCTGTGCAGTGTTGCAGTGTTTTAAGGACTGCCAGCCTGAGGCAGATCTCACATTCACATACCATACTGCAACTTTATGACCACACCAGCCACACACTGACAGGACTGGTTCGTGTGCTAAAAATTTTAGTTCCTTCAGTCAGCAGCAGTAAAGAAAAACATCTATGTCAAGGGACTTGATGAGTTGTGTTTCCTTATTCATCATCAGCATATCTTGCAGATGTGTTTAAACAAAATTTATGGTAATTTGATGCTAATTATTTCTGTTAATTTTTATGTCATTGTCTCGGAGGTCAGTTTCATAGGTTTTAGAGGTTTGTTTCATTTGGCGCTCTAACACTTGATTAACAACGACAATGTAGCTCTTTCAGGTTTTAGTCACATCCTATTCCTACTTAGTGAAAGTAGACTGATATCGGTACTGTCTGCTCATAAAGGCAGGGACTCTTTAACAATGGTGTACTGTATTTTTTCAATAAACCATTTCTTTTGACTTTGATTTCTGTCTTTTTCAATAACATGGTTCCACATTGAGAGATCAGTGATACTTTAAATTTTTCACCATTCTATTCTGCCCCCTTCAGTCACATTTCATTCTAACCCATCTGTCCATACAAAATGCCTGTGGACTTAATTTCCTTCCTCATTAATTTCTCCATCTTTTTTTGCCAGTCCGCTCCAAGTGCTAGACCAATCTAACTGCCAAGCAAGTGCCTGGGTCTGGGGCAGGACTGGGTCAGGAGTGGTTGGCACCTCATGTAGTCTCAACTCTAACCTTCCTCTGCCTTGTCCTCTGTTACTGTGCTATCTACTGAGGTGGGTACAACATAACAAATACTTCTAAACTACTTCTGTGCTGGTGGGAGTGCAGGGGTTGGAAGTATGGGTGGATAATTGGTTGCATTTCTGATGCTGCATTTTTAATGGCTGAAAAATGGATGCATCAATACTAAGTTTGGCATTTAAAAGATAGTGAGATGAGAAACATGGACAACTGCAATTCCTGAGTGTTTAGGCTGCTCACAAGCTCCACAAACAATTATTTGTAAACTAACCTCACCCACAAAAACACTTCAAGTGTTTTTCTAACATAAAGGGGTCTATATTAACAAAGTAAATATGTAGCATCTGCTTGTTCCAACACTTCTTTATTACAATAGATGAAGTATTCAAACCTGCGATGTCACAGTGCTCTATCAATGGAAATATTTTACATGTAATGGCATATCCACTAGACTTTTTAAATGTGAAAAAAAATATTCTTAGCTTCACAATATGGATTTGAAATCAGGGACTGTTAAGACATGAATAGTGCACAAAGTAAAAGTGCCCTGTTTTTTAATTTCTGTTTTTGAAGCATGTAACTGTGTACTGGTAGTTTTGAAACCATCCTCACAGGTTACATCACCAAGCTCTGTGTTCCAACCTGTAAACTGGAGACTAAAAGTATAACTCTATTTGTACCATCTTTCCAATGGGGGTGTGTGACAGCAACATTAATCTTAATATGTAAAACCGGGCTATCTTCATTTTCCCCAGACTGTATACACTCCACTTCATGGAGACTGAGAGTGACTGAAGTGACCAATCTAATAATAATCTAATCAAAGCTCAATGAAGTTATAAAAAATACAGAGGGTATTATTACCCGATACCTCCAGGCTCTACGGGCAAAAAGACATTTCAGGATAGTATTTAGCACCATTAATAAGCTTTGTCAGTATTCGTTACACCCATAATTTATCTTTTCAGGTATGACAGATTAGTTTTCAATGAGAGGTATTAAATTAGCTTTTTAGGATTGATTGATATTTTCGGCAAATTCTGACACCACACCAGCGGGGACCTTATTCATGTCACCACTTGTCTGAATTCACCAGAAGTAACTTAATCGTGAAAAGTAAGAAGACAGAAGCGAACTCCCATGATTTTTTAAGAAACATCAGCACAATTTAACTGAACTGGCTAATAAATGTTTACCTTTTTATCCATTAGCAGAGCAGAGAGGTCCTGTGATTTGGTGAGTCCACCAGGTCCGCCATAGTCCAGCTCCTGTCAATCTTGTTCAACCTTCAGACTTAGAGAGTTAATTTGGGAACACTGGTCTCACCAGAAAAAATTGTGTAACAGGCTCTCTTCCCCTTGCCAGTGTCTCTCTCTCGGCATCTGTCAGTGGATCATCAGCTTCCTGACAGGCAGGGAGCAGCAGGCAGGCTGGGGAACAAGATCCAGCACAACGACAGTCGGTACTGATGCACCCTGTGGGATGTGCCCTCTCCTCACTACTCTTCTCCTCTACACCAGTGACTGTGCACTTCCATGGACCCAACTGTTAAACCCCCTGAAATTTGCAGATGTCACTATGGTCATAGGACTCATCCAAGGTTGTAACAACCTGCATCTGTATATAGCATGTATATTATATATTTATTTTTATCTTTACCTTTTGCTTTTAGATTTTCTTCTTTACATATTTCTGCTAGTGAGATGCCAGCAGCTGGAAAACAAATTCTTGTGTGTGTGTCGTTACACATGGAAAAAATAAAATGATTCTGATTCTGATTTATATCCAAACATTAAACCAACCTGTGTTTACATTTTTCTGACATAAACTTTGTGGTCATGCATAGTAGTATTCCACACAGGAATTTTAAACTAGTTTAACATGGCATTTTTCTTATGGCCATTTCTGCCTCGCTGGATACCAACAACATTTAGACTGTATTTTATCATGTTACAAAATGCTTCTGTCAGTTGAAGTTCCTGGAAACAAGTAGGCTACCATTAGCATGATAAAGCTTGGCTGACATTTAACTACTTAACTTATCACATATACCACACATCATAAAACTATATCAAACATTATAAAACAATTAATTCACGGGCCAGATTTAACCAGTTTACAGGCAGAGCAATGAGTTTTAGTACCCATGGAATGACAGAGGGAGTGACTACATCTTATCGTACTAGAGCTCATTTTAATTCTGAACCGCGATGTGCTCAGCTCCAACTATCTTCTCTGGTGATCCACAGCACCATAGCACCATCTACTGGATTCCAAAGTGTGTTACCTTAATGTAGAATGTTAGAATGATTCATAGTTGTTAGCAAAAAAAATGTAGGGGGTGTCTGTTTAAATAAAAAAATTAACTTGTATCATTTTTCCAAACTTCTACAAACAAGTTGTTTTAGAGGGCAGTGCCAGTTGTCCAATTTATCATTTAAGTAAGAAGACTTGTTGGACATCTTTGCCAATATGGGCACCACATCAGAAAACTATTTTTATGACTTATTTTTATAACTGTTATAGATATTATGTAATATGTCATCGCGGATAATGGGTGCTAGATGAGAAAATTAATTATGGGTCATTTTGGAAGCAAAATGATAAATGTCCTGTTTTGATGTAGGCAGGCTTGTTGCCATGAGCATAAGGAGTAAACATTTTAATGTTGCACCGATGGAAACTATATCAAAAGCCTATTTTACAGGCTTATATATCTAGAGTAATATTTCAATAACCAAAATAAATTTCTGGACTGGTCAGCAGTACAATCTGCTACTACTGCCTTTGTAAATCAGAGGATGATGTTTGTGTTCTGTTGTATCGAGTCTTTTATTGACCAAGTATTACCTAGTATTTGTGGTTCAACAAGTTCATACCAGAGTAAGACCCTTTATTTCAACAGCCTCTGGTGTTATTTTCAGGTAACTCAAAAAGTTTGACCACGGCCACTGCTTGATGAACTGCTTCGCCATTTCCTTGTTGACAGAACTGTTGTTACATTGTGGAAATGAAGCATCAGATGGTGATTATATAACCAGTGCTAATTGGCTAAATCAAGTTGGACAACAGCAGCATGGTCCTTTCTTGGAAATCTGGAACACATATAAATCATTGGTGGTATGTGAAGAAAGACAGAATGATAGTAAGCAATACTGACACAATAATCACATAGTATTAAACTTGGTGCCTGACATATGCCTAACTCCGATTATTGTCCTGTGTTTTCTATATTATCTATTTTCATGATTTCTGTTGAGACTGGACCAAACCAGTTTAGCTTTCAGTGTTCTTATTGCGCTAGTTGGTGTGCAAGTGTTGAGGAATTGTGCATAGCCTTCTCACCCTCTCACTTTCTCTCCCTCTGTCACACACACACACACACACACACACAGTCTTGTCACCATGACTTCAGGGACATTACAGATTTACATTAATTTTTCTGACTCAGCATAACCCTAACTATAACTGCTACCTGCCTAACACTAACTTTAGCCTAACCTCAAAATATGTCTTCACTAATATTTACTGATTTATGTTATGGGGACTTGCTTGTCCCATAAGTCCCCTATAATGATTAGGGGTAAAATAGATTTAGGTCCCCAACATGAGAAATACCTAGACCACACACACACACACACACACACACACACACACACACACACACACACACACACACACATGCACACATACACACACAGGCCTGGCAACAGGTGTTAGAGCTGTGTTTGGGTATTAAATCCTATTGTGGAGCAAAGCTCAGGTCACAACCCCATGTTCTGTACAGACTCCACCCCCACTGCTGTCTTATTGGCAGCAGTTGGTGCCACCCACATTAACCAAACTGTTGCTCTGCTGCATTCAGGTCTTATGAGGTAAGCAAGTAAATATGAGCTTCATAACAAAAATAAATAAATATTCTGTTTACCTTACTTTATAATATTTACAGTAAATGACAACAGGAAGTACGTTAGACTTAAGCTTCTAAACAATATCTAGGAATGTTATGCAGTGTTCAAGTCATAGCTACATATGCAGAAAAGTCATTTTATCACTACAATTTTATTTTATTTTTTTATAGTTTTCAATTATATAGTTTTTTATACAGTATTCAATAGCACCAAGAAACATAGAACTATTTGGGTAGAAGTTTGTATTTGAAACATGTAATGAAGTGTGTGGCTTGGTTATGCATAACTCACTAAATAAGTCATCCCAAGATCCCAAATCCCAAGTATGAAAAAAAACGATTAGATGCAACTAAATCCTGTCAGTTTGTGAGTATCATCTTGGAACCACAGCTTGATTCTGCCAGCTTTGCCCCATGTGATTTGAATGCATCATGACACCAGTCTATCTCACACCAGGAAGTGGCATGAGATTGACCTGTGTGTGTGTGTGTGTGTGTGTGTGTGTGTGTGTGTGTGTGTGTGTGTGTGTGTGTGTGTGTGTCTGTGTGGGTGGGTGAGCATGAGCGTGCGCATATGTGTCACAGAGAGGGAACAACCCCCTTCATGCCTTGTTAGGAAAGCCCTCCCTCTGTCTTCCCCCCTTCTGTCCCTCAGTCTTTGTGCACTAACTCTCAGTTCAGGTCAGCAGCAGCATGTGGCAGCTCGTCTGTGCTCTCTCTGCTTGTTCACCAGGATGAACACCCTCTGCTCTTTGCTCTGTATCAAATACAGGTAGGGAGGGTCTGGACACACACACACATATGCAAGGAGTGTTGAGTAAGTTTTGTTGTCACTGGAAGCTGTAGAAGATAAGGACAGTGCAAAGGGTAGTTAGTTTCATTTAGCTGTATGTAATGTAATGAATGTGACACAGGCCATATGTCAGTCTAGATTTTGACACATTTTGAAAGGAATGAAGTGTAAAGGCATAGGTCAGTAGGTGTGTTTTTACGTCAAATGTGCAAACAAAGATGAGTGTATGCTTGCATCAGCTGGTGTTCAGTTACATGAAAATTCTCAAGAAGGCACATGATGAATGTTTCTGTCTGTCTGTCTGGTAAATCATGAAATCACTGCTATATAAAATTTATGTCACAGTCATGAAAGATTATGGTCCTGCTTAAAAGGAAAAAAAAACAATGTAGGAGGCAGGATGTCAAGATGGGGTTTTTGGTGTCAAAGTCAGACACTCTGTACACATCCAAAAAACAAAGAAAGCATCCACCCCAACATTCTCCGTCAGAGATTTTGCAGTGCTGTAAGGTCGCTTTCTTTCTGCCTCAATTCCTGCCAGACAACAACAATTATTTCTGGAATTTCCATTCAGGTTTATGATATACAGATTGAACAAAATTCATATAACTGTTGAGGCTGGAGCTTGATTGAGATATTGTAGTTAGGGTATTATTGCAATGGATGAATATAGTATTTAGTGTAGCATCTGGTCAGCTGATGAAGGCTACTGAAAGGCTTTCAAAATAAAATCCTGTCCCAATTTAGAAGACAGCAAGACAGTAACATTTGAAGATGCATTTCTGATTTTGTCAACCCCCAAGACAGATTTGGTTTCAGTGGATAACTTGTGTAGTCTTGGTGGTAACACAAAGTTAAAATCTTTTTGTATACTCATCATTATGTGTAAATGTAATAATATAATCATGGAGAATCTGTTAATTTTGTTAACAGGAACAGTTCTCATCTGCAGACTTAATTTTTCTTACCTTGTCAAAGCTGCCTGACAGGTGGCTGTAAGTGTAGCTAGTCTACCTCTCTTTCATGCTCTCTGTTTTTACTTTTTTTTACTATTTTTTAAGAGACAGATACAAGTGACACCTCTTCTGCTTCTTTCTGCTGTATTTTATCTCTGCCGTTTCTCTAAATGCCTGATGCAGATGTCTATTTCAAAGCAATCGCTATTGTGAATTGTCACCATTAAAAAC
>BRZM01002741.1:592-33824 GCA_033238685.1 Lates japonicus | reverse complement strand
CCTCCACTCGTCACCCTCCCCCTCCTCCCCCCCTTCCCCTCCATCTGCCTCCACTTCTCCCTCCCAATCTCCCTCCCTCCCTCTCTTGACGTAACCTGAGAACGACTCTTTAAATTTAATTTCATCCATCTCTGAAATCTATACCAGTGGAGCTAACTTCGCACAGCCCACGAGGAATATTAAAGATAGTCAATCTCTGCATCGCGACCCGCTCTAATAAAAAGAGCCCCATCAAAGTGGTGTATGTACAGTACACACACACTGCCCCCAGGGTGCTTCCTTGCACAGATAAAGACAGCCAATCACAGGCTGGGGAGGCGAGAGGAGTGGTGCGGTAATTAACACCAGTGGGCCTGGGCTTAGGTCCATGTCAACACTCAGAAAAGCTCAGAAACCACACTTACCAATAACCACAGTTAAAATCAGAGGTGGATGAAGGAGAGAGGCTTTATTCTCTGCTCCTCTGAGATAGCGATAATGTTTAATTAACATGTTGGATTTGGTCCGGATCTGCGCGGCCTTCATGAAAAGCAGCGAGGTCAAGGAAGCCCCCGGGGTGAAGACCCCCTACTGAAAGTATCGTAGAGAACGAACCTCTGCAGTGAGTGTGTGTTTCTCTGTGTGTGTGGGTTGGTTCAAAATTAATGCTCGGCCGTGATTTTGTATGTTTTGTTACGCTGTGCAATATGGTTGAAATTGAAATGATAATATCTACAACATATATATAACACCTTGAGTTTTAAGAATTTTAAATAGACATTTTTCTGTATATTCTAATATTTTATAGTCTTAGTGATTAACTGAGAAAGTCAATGACTGATTAATTGATGGAAATAATCATTGGTTGCGACCTTAACATTTAATATTTTATCATTTTCCAATCTAGCAGATATTATAACACAGTGAATGTGTGCAAAATTGCAAAATAGTCAAATTAATGTTGTAATGATGTGTTCCACTTTCACACTACTAACATCATACAAAACTCTTATGTTTAATATGTTAATATAAACTTCACTGCTAGTTTTTACAGTTTAGTTGCAATAATTAACTTGGACGAAAACGTAATCACACAGAAATAATTAAATTAAATTAAATTAAACTAAATATTATAATGCCACTGGGTGTTATTTGAGAACATAAAAGTACCCTGCAGAGTTTTTTTGTCAGCAGTTATTTCTCCCCAGAAACACATTGCGTGTATCCTCGAGGGCTGACAAACCTGTTGAATGTAATTCTCTGGCATTAAATGTATTTACATTACCAGCTTGCAGCCTTCTTATTCTATGCCTTCGTTGGTGCATTGTTTGTTTCTTTGCAGGTTACTGCCACCAACTGTAAATAAGCAAAATAGCAAGAAACTGGCTACATGACTGTGTCATGTGCATGTGGGTCCTTGTGCATGCACATGATACAAACAACATGTAGAGCCATTTGGAAAAATTTTGCCCCTTAGTACTACTAGTGGTTAAGATCCACAAAGTGCACCTTTAAAAGGACATGTAAAGGACAGTTTTCATGTCTGTCAAAACCACACTCAGGTCTCATATGAACACTGGCTTTAATTATGGGTATTATTTCTACTTTTCATACTAGCCATCAAAAGACACCCTCCTATGTACTTTCAGTGCAAGAGGTGGGGGACAAAATCTACATTCGACTGTAGTTTTGTGCAGAAATGTATTACAATATCTGATGCATATATGGGGCTTCAGCAGCCTTATATCTTCCAAAGTTACAGTCTTTTTGATATAAAATTCCTTCTTCTTCTTTCCCCGGACAGTGTTTCCCTGTAGAGCTGCAGCAGAGCGACAGTACCAAAAAGACTGCAACTTTGGAAGATGTCCACTTGATTTGTCTGAATCAGACTTCTGAAGCCTCGTATTAACTTCAGATAAAGTTTTGATTACAATTTTGCACAGAGGGAGGACTGTGGACATCCCTGTGGTCACCTAATTATTGTTTAAAGACAGAAATTCAGAAATTATGAGTGGAGTGGATGGTAAAGAGGATCAGTCACTTTTCATTCACAGCTCCTTGCTGCCGCCCCCCTCTCGAAATCATAATGTTTACAACATTGAAGTGTTTGTTAAAGTAGCAGAAATGTTGATTGACTGTTTGGACTGAGGTCACGTTGCCACACACTGGCTACTGTATATATTTATATATATATATATGGTTTAAAAGCACATATTAAAGTGGATGTCATTAAAAAACCTGCCATTAGCTGCAGTCTAACCACAGCCTGAGTGTGTGTGATTGTGAGACAAAGGCCCACCCACCACTTTCACTGTAGAATAGAATGAAGAGCAGAGGATGACACCCACAGATATTTTACCCTATGCAGGGCTGCACCTGCTGAGCGGTGCAAGGTTAACAATGGCCACATAGGGCTTGACAACTGCTGAACACGCAGCTTTTCTCCTGACAGAGTTCACACGCAAAGACACATGCAGAGACACATGCACACATTTAACTACTTACTGTACATCCTTACTGTACAGCCTGTGCACGTGTACAGTATGTGTTGTTTGGGATGTGTGTTTTGGTGTGTGTGTTGGTGTGTCTTACAGTATGTTTATGCCTGTGTGTGTGGATAAGTGACCGGGGGGTGGGGGGTGCGTTGTTAAGCTAACGCAGTGAGCTAATGCCTCACAAGGACAAGTAAACAATAAGTAAATAAAACAGCGTATCCTCTACCTTTGAAAAACAACCCTCTACCCACAGAGCAATTTAGCACCTACAAATACATACAGATGAGATATTAATGGCTTACGGTGTCCTCTTTGACCTTTTAATTATTCTGATTTGTGTACAGCGCAAGCGTGCAGTAATTGCATTAGCATCTCTGCAGGTTTACTTAATGTTCCAGAAGAGAGGGAATTGTGATTCAGCAAGCAGATAGGATAACACACCCTTCCTTTTTGTGTTCACTAAATGATCCACGGTGAGTGTGTGTGGCTGCGCGCGTGTTTGCGTGTCTGTGTGGTTGCAGTAAATCATCTGAGATTTATTAGCTCAGTTACCACTAGTCAAACCCTCTGACGTGCAATTATGCTCTATCAGCAAATAAATGATTTGGCCATTACAGGCCATAATTGGTTATGGAACAAAGGGTACAATATATTGTCCGTCTCTCTTCAGCTGTTTAACACCCATTGCAGCTCTTTGCTGCTTGTATTACCAGCGAACTCTACTTGCTCCCTGTTTGCCCCCTCTTCCTATTCCCCCACTTCCTCCTCTCCTTCCTCCGAGCATTTTCCCCAGAGAGAACCCACTGCTCCTTCCTTCCCTTTATCTTTCGAACGAGGCATCTGGAAAACAGGCCTCGTCTCCACCTCTCTCCATCACGTTCAATCATCCCCGATGTTTACTCAGCTCTCCCGCCCTTTCCACTGTGCCTCCACCTCCCTTTCTCCCTCCTCCTGTCCCACCCGCTTTCCTCTCGACGCTCGCGATGTCTCAGCTCTTAAACACAGCATCGCTTATCACAGTCCTGCATCTTCCCATTTCTATCTATCTCCCTCCAAATTGTTTTCTTCCTCACCATCTTGCCTCCGCTTGACGCCTCTTCCTCTTACATTTCCTCTCTGCCTTGGGGTGTTTTTGTCCTAGGAGACGCTGTTCAATTTGTAATGTATGAGTGGATGCTTTCCTACATTTCCATACATGATATAGGAAAGCTAGCAATCCTGTGTAAAGTTGCCTCCATTTATACAGGTCTGTCACTGCAGCTGGGTAAAAGAACATTTTTAAAAAAGTTAATTTGTAATCACTCCATTCACTGATCTAAGGGCTTTTTCACACGGTTTTAAGTCTAGTTCATGTCTCCCATCCCTCTTCATCGACTACTCTGCTCTCTGCTCTCTTTTACTGTTGTTTCGATCCATAGCATGTTCCCTAATGCTTCTCTCATCAAAATGCTGGTGCATACCTCCATCGCCAGAAAACAATATACCTCTTTTTTTGGCTTAAGCAGAAAAAATGTGCAACGCTGTACATGCAGTCACAACAGACAGAGTGCAACCATCTGTGTCGACCTTAAATTTAAAAAGTTAGGGCGTCTTAAGCTTCTATATTGTGACATATTGTATTTGTAAGTGATACTGAATATGTGGGCAGGGTTTAGCTACTTGAGGGATTTAAATAAATTCCTTCACATGCGATCGGATCACCCAAAAGCAGCCGTGGGTTATACAAATTCTGACTGTACACAAGCTGTGCTACAGTTTAACTGGAACCACCTCATTCAGATGGGACTCAGGTACAGTTTCCTGGTTAGCTTCACGGTTTGTTAAAAGCGTTCATTTTCAGTTCAGATTTTGAGAAGACTCCCAGTAGTGACAGGATCTGAAATTCTGATACTGGGCACAGAGCTACGGCAGCGTCAGCACGCTGGCTGACGGAGCCAAAGATGAGATGCAATACCTATCAGGAGTGGGTGGGGGTGATTTGTGTCTAGCTATGGGCTAAATGGGAGGGGATCGGCCTGCTGCCTAGAATTGCTCCCACACTGCAGCTAATTAACGCTGCCTCGTTCTGGTTCAACAAACTCCATGCCTTAAACATCTCGAGATGTGAGACAGAATGAGGGAGGGGGGGTGGGGGGGGGAAAGGCTGTAATGACAGCACAGCAAAAACAAGCGTGACCTTTTGGACCAGATCTTATTTTGATGCTGCACATAAACAGTCTGTCCCACGCAGAGATAAAAAAAAAAAGAGTTAGTGGAAGAGGGATGAAGCTGGCATCTCTGTGCGATAGGGCGGCTGAGGAAGAAGCATCTGTCTCATTATACCCTGGCTTGGCCACACAGGACAACTCTCTACCCCACAAGCCCGAGCCTAAGATAAGAGGAGGCTTGAAGAAAACATTCAACCGATAAGAACTGGTCTTAGAAAACTTAGACACTGACAAAATGGAAGAGGAGCTCGACAGAAGTGCAAGGGAAAAGAGAGCTAAGAAAGCCAAGAAAGGGAGGATGGATGGATTTGCTGAGTAAATGGCTGCAAGCTAATCATGACGCTAACAGTAATGGATAAGCAGGGTTGTCCAGATTGCCTCATTTAAGGACACTTGAGTATCGTTTAGGTAATCTCTCTGACGCACTCACAATGGATTTGAATCACGGAGAAGAGACAAATGACAAAAAAAAAGAAGAGTTTTCTTATACGTTTCACTATTTTCTGCCTGACCTTAGGTCGGCACCCAGTGTTGACGATGCGAGTGGTGTAGAAATACTGTAGCTCCAGCCGTCTCTGAGTCTCTGCGCTGACACGGAGTGAAGGCAGCACACAAAATCAGAAGAAACTCAAAAATGTGTTTGCCGAGTTTTGCCCTCCTTTGATCCTCAGCTGGAGGCAGTGCAGGAGAATGAACATCAGCGACCCTGAACAACCTTCACTGGGATTTCCACACATACACCCAACTATCCACACACACACAAAACACCATTATTATTGCCTTGGGTATGGCCCTTTACACTCTGCTACACTTTTAAGCAGAGGACTCTTGTATGTCAGCTCCTGCTTCTTTTGGTTCTCTCTCAATGACTTTGTCCCTCTTCTGTATTTTCCACTAATCTGTTTTTTATCTCCCCTCATCCCTGACAGGATCTAGGATTTTGTATATACCCTGTCTCCCTCAGTACCTCTCAGATGATCCCTCAGAGGTGTTGTTGACTGTACTGTGGCCCACGCTGCAGTAATCCAATGTTATTGGGGGGTGCTATAACTCAGTGTTATGTGATCAGGAGGCCCCACAGCCCTGCCTGCTGCACCTCGTGACAAACGACCCAAGTCAGACGTGGCATCAATGAGTCAGCTGCTCTGAAAGGCTGTGATGAAGCCAACATTCTAAAACCTTTTGTATTTCTGCCTTTTATTTTTTCCAGGCTGGCTGCTGAATGTGTGTCAGTCAGCATTCGTCACCGCGTGTGGGTGAGTTTCTCCATCAGTGACGAGCCGGCGCCGCAGTGTAACATTAACATTAGATGTGATCAGTCCGCCTGGAATCCAAAAACAGACAGCAGAGCCATGTTGGGATGTTAGCTCTTTAAAATGCTACAATGTACATGTACAACCGCGAGTGAATCACAGTGCTGTCTGTTTACTCTGCTCTCACAGAAGGAAATTCCCATCAGCTTTTCCTCTCACTTAACTAAGGGCTTCTGCAACAACACACAGCAAAGCAAATGAAGAAAGAACGATGCCTGTCGTTGCTAAGCCAAGGGTAAGAAGGCCTCGGTTTTTTGTTTATTAGCATTCCCTAACCTCATGAACCATTCTCTGAGAAGCAGGCAAACAGCAGCAGTCAAGAGATTTGGAAAAACACAATGTGCTTGTTCTATTTATAAACAACTGAGGCGCATTATTTGATCCTGGGTGTATCACTGAGAGAATCAATCTGTATGAAGAAGCACTAGATTCATGCTGTTTGATTATTTTGTCATTTTAAAAGAAAATGTAGGTCTGAAAGCATCTCCAGGAGAGACTGTAAAGAGCAACAATAGCATAACAGAAATAATATTTAACTTACTCTACATTGACACGGAACACAATCTGTATCCTACATACTGTACTTCACATGCTTACATTTGTATCAGTTTTTTTTCACCACAAACAACCAAGACTTTCTGACTCCCATTTTATGTCTCCACAAAGCCAAGATTGGTTTTAAAGTTTAGAATTGCAAGAGGACTCACAACACTTTGTAGTAAATGAATTTCCTTTGCAAAGTTGAAAATTCAGAATATTCCACTAACAGAAAGTGCAGAAGGGGGAGAAAATACAAATGAGCTGCTGATTATGCACCAGACTCCCTCTAAGTAAGTGAAAAACAAACTGTTAGATTAAAGAGTCTTTGCACTGCAAATGGTATTTTTAAAATCCAATTGTTACAGAGTTTTGCGATTGATTTCTTTATACAGCGTTTGCTGGTTTTTACACCTTAAAATAAGCACTAATAAATTCCTGGATGTCATTCTTTGAACCACAATGAGCAATCAATGTGCTGTATAAAGAAAAAGGAACCTTATTTATCCAACACAAAAGAACTAAACTCCACCATTGTTACATACGCTTCCAAATATAGACAGGGCTCCACATTAATCATGTTGCTGTACTACGTAAGCACTTCTGTGAAGCTGCCCTCTCAAGGTCTATCCATCAATCCTCTGTCCCTGATGACCGCCCAGTTCTATGACGAGGACGAGGGCAGGCTTCATCCTTCAATAACCCATTAAACGCTTGCGTAGAGGATGGGCACCCACACGCAGGTGTCGTCGTGTTTTCTACAACTATCACAGAGTGAATGGGAGAAAGCTTCTCTTTGCAGTTTACTGAGAAAGTTGAATTTATCCATATTTTTCACAAATCCTCCACAAATCCCCACGATGCAGTAAAGTTTATTAATAATGCAGATTTTGTTGCACAAAAGGACTAAAAACATTCACATTCAAATTAGCATCAACGAGGTTCGGAGAGAGAGAAAAAAAATGGAATGCAGTGTTCTGTGACGTCCTAAGCAGCTTTTAATGACCGTCAGAGAGCACACATGGGCCCCTGGCACAGTGGACGAATTAGCATTCAGCAGTGGAAGACACAAAGACTCAGTGAGGTCTGAAGGAGATCCAAAGGGAGTAGGCCGGCTCTTTGAACGGGAAGCCGGACAGGACTGTGTGACATATCGATCGGCTATTGGCTACGCGGTACTGCACTGTGGGCTCCATCACCGTCACGGCTACACTCTGTCACTCCCTCTTTTCAGCTGTTAATTTGTGGTACTCTGGATCTTAACATTCTGCCCTACACTCTGGCAGCCATCACATTCAGGAGAGGACCACTACATCAAACCGCTGCTATGACGACAGGAATTTTAACTACTCAGGAGGAGGGGGGAAATCAGCACACAAATCCACACTGATGCTTTTGTGTATGAATTTGTGTGTATATTCACATGCACTTGCTCCTCCATACTGTATGTCTGAAATCTGTCCTTCTCCATTACCCTCCAACCACCTCTCCTGATCTGTTATGTCACACTTAAACACATTCATCATTGCTTTAGCCTCCACCCCGATACTGATATGGTGCATTGTAGTATTAATATATCCAGAGTGGCAAATTATGAGCGCTTCTTACTTAAGAGGCTTTACGGCTTCAGCAAGCAGCTTTTTAACTGTTCTACTCAACCTTATCAGCACAAATCCAGGCGTCCTTGGAGGGGGGAAAAAACAAGGTTCTGCTGACAATAAGACAACCAGACAAGAGTTTTACACTGTAAAAGTTAAGTTTCTGTTCATTCTTTGTGCAGATGTTGACTGGGATAATCTGTGTGTAGAGAAAGAGACTGTAATTGTAATTGGCTATTTAATTGGCTGCAGTTAGAGACATCTGTATCAAACAGCAAGTTGGAATATCAGCAGTAATGAGCTGCCGTATCTGATGATACCTTATGTAAAAAATGTAGAATACCATATAAGAGAGGATCGAGGTTACCGCAGGGGGGCAAGGGGAGAGAGAGGACAAGATGATAAGGGGGGAGAATCTACCGCAAAAATTCAAAGGCTTAAAACTAAACCGCCTCTTGTGTGCTTTACATGAAAGCATTGTTCATTCTATTTTGTCTGCGAGGGCAGAAATGTGTCTTTTATGGAGGATATTGGAGGGTTTGTGCTGTGCCCTCTCTGCTCGACAGGGCAGTCCCAGGCCTTCTGGGGGCCCTTGATGAAATTTAATTTGGGCTCTTCATTCCTGGGTCTGTGTCAACCATCAACCCACTCACAGCAGTACATCTAACAAAAATATGAGTCAGTTTCACAAAAACATATGTTGGCTATTGTGTGTGTGGGGGTGGGTGGGGGCTGGAATAGGCTGTGACAACAACGTGATAATTGTTAAACATGTCTGATTTGTAGAATGAAATGTTTTTAAATTAATTTAATCTCATACGCCCAATTTGTTAACCTAATCAACACCAGCCTGATCTATGATTACATTAACTGTAAAACATTTAGCTCTTTAATCATATTTCTTAATCAATGGCTGTGAACCGTGGCATTGTGTTGACCCTATTGTACTTAAAATGTCATCTATGAATGGTTCCTTTAAATGTTACCCAGGGACAATCTAATGACTGCTCAGGTCGTCTAATTAGACGGGGGACATTCAAGAGACAGGTAGCCCTGCCGGCTGTATGGTGCAGGTGGTGTTTTCTTTACCCTTGGATGTTGAAGTATGTACAGGACCTCTGTGCGCACTTGAGTCCTGAGAAAAAAGCATTTGAAATTTGCGTGTGGACTGGCAGGTCAGGTCTGCTGTTCCAGAAAGCCATGAGTGTGGGTGGAGATTCTGTCTCTTCAGCTGGTGGCTGGCCACAAGTACAGCCATCTGGGAGAGAAATCTGCATAGCCTCACTGCAGAGGAGTGCAGCTCGCAATTAAGAGCTGACAAAAAGTTTTTTCAGATTTCAGTGCTGCAGTTTTGCCTGTAACAAAATGAGCTAAATCCAAAACACAACCATGTTCTGCCGACAAAACGGTCTGCATTTTCCACTCTGGCCCTTACAGAGCTCTCTGATAGCTGCGCAGTGTCAAAATAAGATGTTCTGGAAGACCTTAGGGCTGCCTCGAGCTTTGTTGCTGCATTTCTGCTCTACCAGGTAAACAGGTACTGGTTGCTTGTTTCTTACACCATTAAAGCCAGATGCATGCTTTTCCATCAAGGTGTTTCAGCAGCGCTGCCATAAATGTCTATTATACTGTATTTAATTCATAACCATTGAGTTTGCAGTTTAGTTTGGTATCTTAAACCACAAGGATGCTATGAAATATACTTGAGATTAGAGTAGTCTTATTGGAAAAAGAATATTGGGCCTCTCTTCAGTTTGCACCACCTTGTCTTTCTGCAACAATCTCTACTGTTGCCACAAGAAACATGTACAACACACACAAGTAACCCCAAACTGACCTATCACAGTTCTTGTGGTTTCCACATGACAGCTGCATAGCCCATGAAACCGCAACATTTTTGAGGGTCAGTGTTACATACAATGATCCCATTGAGCTTACGCAGTTCGCTATACAGAGTTTAAATTTGTGCAAAAGAAGTTATTGGTGTTTCACTGGGAGTCTGTATTGGCAGATACCCTGAGCTGAGGTAAAAGTTGCCTCTGCAATAGCCTGATAAAGGTAGTATTCTGCATTAGCATTAAAATTGTGAAGAAAGGGAATAGTTAGACTTATTCAGTTCAGTACACACACACACACACTGATTCACACAAGCTTACATCAGAGATCAAACTAGGGTGTCTGTTTTTCTTAAGAAACCGTTTCAGGCTCTCAGATCAGTTGTATCCCAGGGGATTTCTCTTATTATATCAGAGAGTCTCAGCAACAAATAGGTTCATGTGCATGTCAGTGATCATGATTTAGATCGCTTTCGTGACACTTCTAATTCTTTTATACAAATACACAACCGGAGCCTGCCAGCCTGTTACTCCTCAACAGCAAAGCAAACCACTCCCCTGTTAACAGGTGGGCACAGAACAAGTAATCCTGGCCTCTGTCAAGGGAGATGTGTGGATTTATTACTTTAAGCCCAGCAGATCTAAGAGGAACTCGCAGCCTTTACCTAAAACCCTGCTTTCAGCTGTAGCCTAGCCCTGGAGTCGAGGTAATCATTTGACTCCTCAAGCCTAACCACCCATGGCGAGTCCCATGCAGTTTTAGTGAGGCTCTGTTTTTCTGATTTGACATAAATAGCCTGTGACTTGCAATTCAGTCGTTCAAACAAACTACATGTTACTGGTCTAAACTGAAACAACAACGGGGTGAACCTGTAAATCATCCTGTTTGACAAACCACAAGAAAACACACAAGAGTCCCCCCCCTGGAAATGAAGTCCACTGCCTAGATGTTCCTGGATATTTGGAGATTTATTTGTGTTTTGTGCGACTCCCTCACATTACATGACAAAATAAGGTAGCAGAAAAGTCATGTTTGTGTACCTTACTGTTATCATGAAACTTAAACATGAGTAGCTTTCAAGGTTCATCGTCTTTTGGTGATCCAGACCTTCAGCAAGTCAGAATTAATGGACTCCAATCAAATGCTGCCATCTATTACATTTAATCCTCCTCTCTGCTGTCAAGAGATTCCCCATCTGTCTCCATAAATCCCATTGGTCTCCATGGGACTCTGCTGAACCCTGATAGGCTTGTTCCCCTGATTGAATATCAAACAGGAGACCTGATTCCCAGGTTACTGCAGAGAAGCTATAGCCATGGAGCGGATACCCGAGAGATTCATGCATGTGATTGGGGCATCCTCTGGAATAAGGAGGCACACAGCAACAACATTGTGTGTCTGCACGTTTGTGTGTTTTCACCTGGAACACTAAAGTGGGTATAATCAACTCGCAATTCTTCAGGTCACGGGAAAGGCTTGACATTTGCTTTGTTTGTCTCTTCTACCTGACTACACATCAGTGTCACTGGCAGAACAAATTAGGGAGCATGCAGAGTGTTAATAATGACTGAGCGAGGGAAATAGAGGCAGGGGTAAAAAGGCGAGACATTTCGCATGGCTGAAAAGAGATGGAGAAGAAATCAAAAGAAAGATTTGTAAATATGAGAGAGACAGATTTGTGGAATAAAAAGAGGATGAGGATGTGAACAGTGAGGGAAAAGAACTGTGAGAAACAGAAAGGCGAGGCTAGGTCTGAGCCCGACCCCTGTCATCTGTTGACAGTCTGGAAATAGAGTGGGGCGCGTGCCCTTGTCATCTCAGCATCAGGATGATGACAGCCTATGTAGTGAACCACAGAATGACTACAAGTCAAGGCTATTAAAGTGAGAAATGAACAAATGAGAGCCTGCACTTACAAAACCCTAAGAAGACCTGGTTCCGAGAGTCCAACAGGAAAGT
This sequence comes from Lates japonicus, assembly GCA_033238685.1. NCBI lineage: Eukaryota > Metazoa > Chordata > Actinopteri > Centropomidae > Lates > Lates japonicus. The sequence goes on along the minus strand of BRZM01002741.1, from coordinate 21,900 downwards.
AAAGCAAGACATCATACACTCATCCCCTTACTGACTACCCCTGGCTCGGCACTGTGATCTTATTATGTGTGTAAATGCCTGCATCTACTCCTCTACTTTCAGGGATGATGGCAGAGTGGGAATGTGTCAAAGGGAGCCAGGAGCAGGCACCCATGGGAGGAAGGTCCAATCCAGTCTCCCTGCCGCAGGGAAAACAGGAGGAAAGCACTCTATCCTCCTCCCCTCAACCAACCCCTCCCCTCCACCCTTCCAGCACTTTCCAGCTCTTGGCCTTTCCCTTTTGTGTGTCTGAGTGGTGATAACGGCAGGCTGTCCGTCACGCAAGGTCTGACCCAGATTCACTCGGTGAGGAGTGGGGATGATGGGGATATCTCAGCCCTTCCACCCACGGGACCCATTCTCCCCAGTCAGAGGGAGCAAAGTCAAGGGCGCAGTCTAGCCAGCGTCTTCAACCTGTGCCACTGCAGGGGGAAAAGGCTGACTGAAGTGTGATGCAAACCAGCAGAAACCGGCTCATTAGGCCAGTAACCCATGGCAGAGTGCTGACTTATTCATGCACAGCTCCACGGAATAAAGGCCACTGAGACATGGCTAACTTGCTTACTGGTGTGTGCCAGGCAAAAACCACTCAGCTTTGTAGTCCGCAGTCAAATGTGTTCCCTGGATCAAAAAATGCCAACATCTATGCCAATCAGAGAAAATCCCCTGTGGCCCTACCCACACCTTGCTGCATAGATACGGTTACCAAGGCATGCGAGAGAGAGAAGGGAGAGCGGCGCTGAGAGAAGGCAGTGGAGATGGAGGAGGATGGGACACAGGAAAAAGAAATAACAAGCCCAAAATCTATAGCCATAATAGAAGCCCCATAGGGCAGTAATGTTCATTACAAACCAGAAAAGAAAATGATTGAAAATGGAAACTATTTTTAAAGCAGTACCATTTGTGGGGCAGGTAAATGTAACATTTGAATTTAGAGTTGTGCCAAAGGAAAGGACACATTGTTATCTGAATAAAGAGGTGTTATCCTCCACACGGTAGCTATTTTAGGCCACTGTATGAACTGTATGAACATCCTGTTTCAACAGGGAAGTAGATGATCAAGTAGATGAAAAGTCAGGGAATCAGCAAAGACAGTGGGATTTGTCCCCTGGGGGCAGTAAATGTCTGTACCAAATGTCATGATAATCCAACCAATAACGGTCAAGATATTTCAATTTGGACATACAAGTAGAAGTGTTGGACTGACAGACTGACTTTACCATCCCTAAAGCAAAACTACCAGCATCACTAAAAATGGTGGGAAGAACCAGGCAGTTGTTTTGGCAACAATCCTCCACCATCACATGGCCACTGAACAGGGATTATTGTGAGAACTAATGAGAGCAATGCAGGAAATGGATAGAGAATGGTGGGCAGAAAGAGGAAGGAAAAAAAAACCAGATGCTTATAAAGATGCCACATTTTCAGAATGAATGAGTTTTTAGTTCAACATTCGTTTGAACCTGACATCTATTCTCACCTGTTGCTGTAATAAAAATGTGCACGATGGACAAAGTTATGCAGTCAATTTAATTCAAATTGGCAAAGTAGCATTTGGACCTCGAAAAATGCATGCAGGTGGTGGATAAAAGATTTTTTTTTAATGGCTTGACACTCAAGTGTCTGAATCCCAATTACAAAATGCAGCTGCAAAGATGAATATTGTCATGTTGAATACCAATTAGTACATTCCAGCTAAAATCAAAATCTGAGCCGATCTAAACACAACAAGACAGCTTTCCATTCTCTTAATTCCTCAAAGAATGAAGGTTTTCCATGTGGAAGAGAGGTCCAACATCATCAGACCCACAGTTAAGGACTTGTTTAAGGATTCAATCTGCTCTCAAGGCAGAGGAAAGCCCTCTTTCTTATGTGATATTCATATTTATGCTTTTAGTTTCCATTGTTTTATCCATCCCTTGTGGCGTGACACACCAAATTATATTTATGAGCCATCACCAACCACAGCATCCATTACTATGTACAGTAGAATTTATTTAAAAGCTGGTGTAAAGTGCTTTTGTTCACGCTTGTAAAAGGAGGATGCTATTACTTCTCAATTCGTCCTTTAAACTGGGCAATAATAGGATTTTATGATGGAGGACATGAGCTTCTGTGGTATCACTGAATGCAGGGAAAAGTCTATCTTTTTCTCGCCCTCAGTCAGTTTGAATGCTCTCTGCCACGGAGGTACAGCCATCCTCTCTCGCCCTCGCTCTCTCTCTCCCCCCCTCCGTGTCCTTCATATGTCCTTGCGTGACAGTGCAACTGCAGCATGCTTCACCGTTTCAGTGGGAGGCATCTCTGGGATCCCAGTGTGTGGGAGAGGACTTCTGCCTGGCTCCCTATCTATCTGTCGCTTATCTCAATCATGCACACTCCTGCCATCCCTCCCACTGTCTCCCAATCTCTCTCTCTCTCTCTCTCTCCCTCTCCCTTTTTCTTCTGTCACATGGAGCAAAATATCACGCTTTCATTTAGCTCTGCCCTGCTTCACTTTGTTTCACGAACAAAGGGACATTTCTCAGTCTGTCACCCAGATGATGACTGACAGGGAACTGAAGCGTTTGTTGCCTTAATTCTTCCAAAATCATTTTGAAAAAGGATTCCTCGCTGCTTAGTTAACAGGCCACGGCTACATCTGATGCCCTGACGATGCTTTGTCATGGAAATTCAGGGTTTTTACATTGCTGTGAAAAGGTTGTCATTTGAGTGGCAGGGAGGTTACTTGGGTTAATGTGAGAAAAACCTGTTTCCACCTCAGGGTATCCTCTCAGCTATATTAATTACAATTAAATAAATAATTCCTTTAAAATACCTCAGGTTGTTGATATAACTTACAAAAAGTGCAGGATGAAATTCAACCGCCTAATCATCAAGGCTGATAATCGTGATTAATAATTGTCATAATCATCATCCAACAAAATAGTCAGGGGCTGTCATTATAAACCTGTGGTACACACACACACGCATCCGGACTTTCTATCACAGCTCATAGCTGCAAGAATTCCTTCTGATTGAGAGTGCTATAGTGGCAGAACTAATTAACAGCCGCTTTGATTGTCTTGCTGCAGAGGTGGAAGTCATTACCATCATACTTTCCTGTGTATGCAGAAAATAGCAGCTAAAACACTAGCAGATGTTCATTTGTGTGGATTAACCAGGTGAAGTTAATTCACATCTATACCTCTGATCTTACTGAAGCAACCGGACAACAACACACAGGTGCTAATTGTAGTGACTGGATGAGGCATGGTGAAGGACATTTGTTGTCTTCCCTCCCTACTATGGTATAGCCATTTGTCATTATGATATATACAAGACAATAGGTTTCTGGCTCTTCTACCAGATATCTGACTTCACTCCAGCCACTGCTTTCTCCATTCACTTCAAAGCCTTTGAACATTTTGAATGGGATGGAGCTGCTAATTAGCCTCCTGCCTGAACAATCCTGGCCTTTGAAAGGAGGGATGCGGATTTATGACTTTAAAGGAAGGGAGGAAAACAGGAAAGTTGTACATCCCTTCCCATTCTTCCAATGATCAATCACAGCCTGATTCTTTTTTTTTCTTTCTTTTTTTTTTTCACACCCAATATCTTCCACTGCCTCGCCCTGTTCGAGCTCTAAATTATTCTTATGACATCAAATGAGCCCAGAAAAGCTGCCAGACCGCAAAGACCACACCAAATTTAGCACACACACACACACACACACACACACAGTAATGACAGAGACAGAGAGGGTGGCGGAGCACAGGAGCAAAGAGAATCCAAAGCAAAAAAATGTTTCATATACTGCTGAAATTCTCAGGCTCCACTTGGCAGACAAAGTAGGGCTAAATGATTTATGAGAGGCAACAAAGCTTGCCACAGTTGTTTGTTTTAGATAAATGCTACACAAAGCAAAACTAACAAACCTGATGATATAAAGGAAGATGAAAGTTTTAGCTCAAAAACAACAAAAACAAAAAGCACCTAGTTTTCCTGACTTCATGTTGCCATCAGGAGCTGACCCATAGTTCAAAACCTGCAGGCTGTAAACCTTGGTCTGAGGTTTTAACGCAGACTTATGTAAAAGGTAGCTTCTTCAAAAGAAGTGTTTATGTTGAACCTCATGAATGATTCCTGTGCCTGGATGCGCTTACCTCCCGTATCAGGATCCCTGCATCCGAAAGCACCCACACCTGGCCGACTGCCCGCCCATCAGATACGGCCCACCTGGTAGTCCTCACTAAACGCCTCCCCTGCACCGCCAGCAAACACCTCTGTCCATCAGCTCACCTGCACAGCTTTACTCAGCTACAGCCAACTCAGTGATGCACGTAGTACTGTACTGTATTTCAGCTGTACTGTACTGTATCATAATGTACTGGAATTAAAACTGTACAACACTATTCCCTCCCACAGCAACACATCATCACCAACGATTATGTTTATAAGAGACACTGTTAGAACAGTAGAGGCCTCAACAGGCCGGCTGACAGTTTTCATAGTGGCACACACAATAGAGAGCCACTGACAGCACCTCTTGCTCTCTTTACACACAAATACATACACACACACATACGCTTACTATACATTCTTTCAACATCTGCTTCATCAGCAGCATGCCCATCAAAGTCAGGATTGGAGACAGCTCGGGCTGCGTGGTAAGCACTCTTCCTTCCTCTGCACTCTCTCTCTCTCCCTTGATCTCCTCCCTCCATCTTTTTCTTTCTCCGCCTGAAAGGTTTTCTGTGAGCGTCTGATGAAAGGCTGCCTCACTGGGAGCGTGATTGCAGACAGCGAAGGAAGCGGCCTAAGGTGTTACCAGTATTGCTTCCGCTAAGAGCCGCCTCCGCCTCTACAAAGATGCGCACCGCCATTGTCCACAGTTTGTGCATGTGCGACATCAGAAAGATGCTCAGTTTAACAGTCTCTCCTGACACAGATTTATATTCTAGCAGTACAGACTATTTGTACGCAGGAAATCATACAACATGTACGTCAAATCTTATGGAGATGCGTAATGAATATGACACATGAGGTAAACACCAAGCACACAGGTAAAAATGATACAGCTGCTGCACAATACCTGGTGTGCTTTCTGTGACACGTGGATTATTTTCATGTACACACACAAACACACAGTCAAGTATGTGATACATGTCAAGTACTACTTTTTATGTTAAACTGCTTTTCTAATCTGCTAACTAATAGCAAAAGGCCTGGGACTGGTGCAGAGAGAGCAGCCAGTAGGACACAAACACCTGCTTATGTAAAGCTGAGTCCGTGGAGAGAAAAGCAGACAAACTAGACGATGGGCACTGCCAAGAGGAATAGACTTCATTGTCTGAAAGGGCCAGAAACCCAGACAGTGCTAAATCTATATCTGCCTCTCTCTCTGTGGTGAGTGGAACGTCCTGAGGAAACAAGGATCACTTTAACTTTCTTTGTGGGCAAAAGCCACCAGAAAAGCCGGAGTTTGAAATCATCGCAGAGGGCGCCATGGTCAGTGTAGTATACAGCTGGTCATTCCTCAAGGGCCAAGTCTATGCAAATCATGAAGGAATGTAGAGTTATACTGTAATATCTAAGGCTAATATTCTGGGGGTTCCTCACCAACCAGAGACTCAACATCAGCTATGGATTTTGCAGAGATTTCATGACAAGAACTCAAAAAAGTATTAGATTAATTGTATCCCAGGCAGATAAATAGAACCACACAGAAAGTTGCCAGAGAGTCCTCTTCAATATGTCTACAGAATAATAGTGTACCCTATCTCTTCTATAATAAGCAAGGCTGCAGATCGACAACACAGAGTGATGTTGCTGTAATGTAACCACAAACCTACTTTTTCTTCCATGGTGAATAGAAAAGTTTCAAAGGCGACGAAAGTGGATTAAAATCAATCGATGTGACTGAAATGAATTGACCGGGCTTAAGATTTGATGGGTAAACATGTCTCTGTCATGAGACATGAGTTGTAGTGTAGTGAATTAGATCCCAGAAGCCGTGACAGGCAATAAGTGAGAGAGAAAACGGCAGTGAACATCCCCAGCTCGGGTTGATGTTACACTGTCTGCACACATGCACAAAATGGCTAAGCGTAAAGCCTGCTGTCAAATCTACAGGAAGACAGACAATTACTCCTCTTAATCCCAAAGATAATATGCAAACACACACATACACATAGACATAAACCTATAAAACCTATTCATATATTTGAGAGGAAACAGAGGATTTTCAGACCAATTCTGCTAAATGCCTCTCTCATCTCCTATCCATCACAAAATTGCCTCTTTTTCAGCTCCAGTCCAATTGAAGACATGTCAGAGAGGAAAGTAGTATGATGATTATGATAATGGAAGTGACAGACGTGGCTCTTTTGTAGAGAGAGGCACAGGTGCAAAAATTAGACCAGGCATCTCATCCTAGGCGGATGACTTGCACAATAGGCTTGTGGAATTGTTACCAGACGGGCAGAGATGAGACAAAGCCGAATTCTTTGAACCCCAGAGACAGTAAACACACACTCTCTTGAGAAAAGATACAAGTGTCACAGCCCAGTATCTCTTAATTGCCCTTAGGCTGACGAACAGAGGCTGGGGACTACGCCAGCAGCTTCCATTTAAGGGTCTGCAGGGTTTGAACAGTGATTAGAATTATTATGATGCTTGACTGGTATGATAATTTTTAAAAAAAGCTAGAAAGTTTGACAGTATGTTGAGAGTGGACCATACTGGTAAAAACCAGCATCAGATAAAATCAGCCTCTGTAGCACCCAGTCCACATATAGGTCATATTATAGGTCGACAAATAATGATTATTTGCACATTAAGCTCATCGCCAATTTCTTAGATTTCATTAAGTAGATCACAGTTTCGTTTAATCTAGCTTAACTGCTTGATATCTGCTGATAAAGATATTCAAAAGTTTAAAAATATGCTGAAAAATATACCTCTAACTCTAATCTTTTTTCACATAACCCCATTACATCTACATTTTTGACAAATTAACTTGTCAACGCCCGCTAGTGGACAAACTATATAATACTTACAATTAATTAGTTGTTTTATTAGCCAACATATAGATGTTAAGATCAGTCATACTGCAGAGTATTGGCAAGTTTATTTTTAAATTGTAAATGTATTGCCTAATACATAATTTTGTCAAAATCTTAATTATCAAATCACGACCTCTTAAACTCAAAATATGGAATATACATGTCAACCTCAAAAATCCAGTATTGATCCAGCTGCAAAATTAAAGCAACATAAATTATACTAGCTTCAAATCTAAAGCATCACTTTCATTACCATCCATCAAAGAGCCTCTACTAATTTCACATGAAGTACAGTACTGTACATACACTATGATGTTTGCCTGTCGATGTTGTGCTCAACATCTACCCAGCCCATCTTGAAGCTCTGAGAATGAGGATTAGATATCCTGGCTTATAGCTGTGGTAGCATAATATAGTTACTCTTGGTCTAATCTCAACCTGGCAATCAACACAACCATTTTAAACCCATTAGACCACTGTGGAATTTCTGTGTTTTCAAACCGTATAATATACATTTCCAACGTGTTTGGAATCAATAATCAGATATTTTTCACCACATTTAAAAAACCTTGCTGGAGGTTTTAGCACATCCTGCTGCTTTGGTGGGAGTCGCGAGGTCTCTGTAATAGTCCAGACTGTGACACCAGCGAGGCCGGTATTCAGAGGGCGTTGAGGTCAGGTATGTGTACACAGAAGATAGGGCTTCTGTGATATACGCAGAGGTTGGACCGGAGGAGGATGCGGAAAGGAACAAAGCGGGCCACAACAAAGCCCTGTGTGTCCCCTGAACTCTGCCAAACACCCACTGACAGAGCAGAGGAAGAAATCAATACCGACTCATGCTATGCCCAGGCAGCATCAGGTATTTGACCGTGAAGACTAAACAAGAAAGAAGAGAAAGAGCGAGGAAGAGAGCACGAGGTACATTTTGAAGGCCAACGCTGCTCCTATTGTTATTAGACAGCTCCCTAGCCTCCCTCAGCTGCAGGTAAATGCTGATGTCTCTTTCTCCCTGTGACCTTCTTCATAAGATATCTCGAGGTGCCAGCTCTCCCAGACAGCTCATCTATTGTAGAGCATCAGCAGAAATACTCAATCTATTTCAATCTTGGTTCCTATATTGCCTTCAATCATGTATGCATTGTGCAAGTGCTCGCTAAATTACCATAACAACACAAAGTTGGAAAGAAGAATTAAGCCCAAGAACAAATAGAAAATTAAGAACTTGCTGCATCAGTTGGCATTTTCTAGCTTCTGTTGTTTTGAGTCGTGAGAGCGAGTGTAAGGAGGAATGTGCAGGGTCTGCATCTCGAGGGTGACACCTAAAGGGCACAGCTTGGCTTCCAAGACATCTGTGCATGCTCCATTAGTATTCAGCTATGAATCATTCAACACAGCCGCCGTCATTATCACAAACAGCAGAAGAGGGGCTACACCCACGCCCATACCCACACACACTCACACTTGGGGCACGAGCAAAATAATATACCAGAAATGCTCACAAAAATCTGCACCAATATGGAGGAAAAGAATATATTAGTGCTGAAATGATCAGTTGATCAGCAGAAGAAAAAAACTATTTGAGTCATTTATCGAGCAAAAATACTAAACAATCACTGGTTTCAGCTTTCACGATGTGAGGATTTTTAAGCTTTTCTCTGTTTTATATGATTAGAAATTGAGTACCTTTAGGGTTTGGCCTCTGTTTGTTGGACAAAGGAGGAAATCTGAAAACATCACGTGAGGCTCTGGGAAATTTTAAGATGGGCGTAACTAAGGATTATTCCTCATTGATTAATCAATTAATGAACATCTGGTCTATAGAACATCAGGAAACACTGAAAACATCAACAAAATGTCCTAAAGCATAAGGTGACATCTTTCAGTTTGGCTGCGTAACTAGTAATTATGAATTGTCATTATCAATTAATCTGTTGATTATTTCCATTTCATTTCATTTTATTTAATTATTTGGTCTATAAACATCAGAAACAGTGAAACAGGCTAATCACATGTGAAGCTAAAAACCATGAAATGTTTTGCTTGAAAATGCAAGATGACCTAAGTGATTAATCAGTTATCAAAACTATTGCTGCTATGATTATCAGATGTCTTGCTTTGTCTAACAGCGTCCAAAACAGTGAAACCAGCAAATATATTTCATTTATTAGGTGGAACCATAGAGAATATTGGGCATTTTTGCATGAAAAGTAACTAAATATCGAATAGTTGTCAATCAATTTTCTCCCGACTAACTGATTAATCATCCAATCATTACTGCTAGTTGCTGCCCTAGCATTTATGTTGCAGTCTATGCAAACACAACATACTTGAGTGCCGTGGAGAAGCAGGTAAAACACACAAAAAGATCTTTGTTGGTTGCACAAGCAGAGACCTCTCCCTACAGAACCTCATATTTGCATGTTGCACAACAATTGCTTCAGGTTACTGCTCACACAACAAACCAGAACAGACTACAATGCAGGAAGGATCAACTTCAAATAAAGATAATTTTCTCCATCTTCTTCCTCTCTCTCTCCTCTCTCTCTGTTGTTTGTGTGAGTGAGTCAGAGAGCACATGCTCAGTGGAGATGCAAACTACAAAGGCACAGTAACTTTGTATGTCTCGACATTTTCATCGCCATACTTGGACGATTATCTACGCTTACATTATAACAAGCACTGTAAAAGACAAACAACAGGACAGTCAATGATAACCCAGTGAGCTACAACGGATTTGTCAATTTGTGCTGACTCAGCCAGAGTCAGCATTTATTAACCACCTCTACCTAATATGTCTGCAGAGGGCTCATTCACTTTAAAGCATTACTTTAGCAACATGTTTACAGCCAATGTCTGTAATATAAGTTAGCCAGCAGCATTGTTATGTTGCATACAGCGCAATATAAACACGCCAACAGAAAAGCACACAATTATCATTTCTCACAGCAAAGCTTCAAACTGTATTATCAGAGGATGATCTTCCCTCTCAAAATCTGCTTTCATTGCTCTCCAGTTGCACTCCTGACACACATCGCAGAAGGTGAGAGAAACAAAGTAAGTAGCCAGCAATTTGTGAGACAACACTGGGGAAGATAAAAGCAATAAAGAGAAGTCCTCAGTGGCCCCAGCAACCTTTCTGGCATTTCCGCGAGTTGAGAAACACAGTGTCTTTAATGAAACCTGTAAACAACCCCCCAGAGCACATGGTGCATTAATAATTTAAGGAAGGTATAATATTTGAAGCTTGAGTCAGGGGCAGTGTCAGTGAAACTTGTGAGTGCTGAAGAGAGCAGTGATTGATGTTGGTAAAATGATCTGATGCACAGACAATGCTCGCGTGACCTGAACGTGGCCACAAATGGTCAGGGGAAGGTTGACTCATAAAGAATAAATGGATGATAAATACCTTATACAACAATCTTCATATTCCAACTTGACATTCACCCACCCAGCACCATCCCTCATTTTTTTAAACGACATCTCAGGGATGTGGATTACTGAATGTGCTTACTGGGCCCAGATCTGCAGAGCGCCACTAAAAAAAGATGTGAAATGACCCTAAAAAGATGAAGAAACCCCACAAAACACATGAAATGACCACCACACACTCTGGGTGTTTTGCTCTTATGTAAGAGGGGGTTTTTTTTGGGGCCCTGTGTCATAATCCATCAATGCATTCTTGGCACTGGAGCTCTGAATGAAAGGCAGCGACCATCTGTGTACCCTCCATCTCCAGAGCATCTTTTCAGTGGAGGAGTGGGCCGGGTTGGATAAGCCTGGTCGCCAAACCCTGGAGCTTCTCACTGCGGCTCTGCAACCATTAGTGCAGGATTTCATGCCATTTAGAAGGTGGAGCTGATATTTTATCAAGATGGCCTTTGGCATTGTGTGCAATGATGAAGAAGGGGAAAGCTGCAACACGAGCTAACTCTCACCCCAGTTCCTGGCCAAGCAAAAACACATCTGCCAAATTAAAGGAGCAGGCTGAGGACAGCCAACTGCCGCACTCCAATTTCCCTGCAAGAGTGAAATAATAGCGCTTGAAGAAACACTGAAATCTTGTGCTAGATCTACCTACACAGAAACAAAATAAAGGCAGGAAATGAACAAATACATATGCATTATACAGGATAAACATGCACATGGGCGTGGTGCTAAACGCGAGAAGACAGATTATAAGGTCAGGACTGCTGCATCTTTAGTTTCCAAACACCTGCTGGAAGATCAGTTGTTTGATGTATGGCTGGGTGATACAAATATGCATGCTCACGAGGTTATTACATTGTTTATCAGTGTGAAGGAACTGGCAAGCGGAGTCATTAGGTGTGGACACATATCACAACAGAGATAGCAGCTGGGACTTGCAATGTTCGACACTCTGGTTCTATGTTTTAGGGACAACAAAACACAAAAAGGAAATGCTCTGGATGACTGTGGAGTGTAGAGCAGGGGAAGCGAGGGAGATAATATGAGCTTATGTAAATGGTACATCCAATATATATTCACCAGTGAACAAAGCTATGATCTAAAACAGAGTGCAGCATGTGCACAGGTGTCTTTGTATGGATAACAACAAACTGAATGACAGTAATCTTTTAATGCATACAGCATCTATCGTTTTATAGCGTTTGTGAACCCCGGAGCCTCAAGCATCTCATAATCATGTTACCTCTGCTGCTCCATCTGCTTCTTCGCTGCACCTCCACAACTGCTCTGTGAGCCTCTTGCTCCTAGCAACCATGGGAGGAAATTTAGGTTTGAAAATACAGGAGCCTTCCTTAATCACACAGGTGTCTGTCATTTGTGTGTGCATGTATGCATTGATTTCCAAATGATTACATGAGTACATGTGTACATACATGATTTTTGCAAGGCCTCAAGGATGTTAAGTCTCATCAGTCAGTCCACTACTGTGGTTCACACTGAATTTGTTGGGTTGAATTTATCGTCTCCAAAACTAATGACATTCCCATCAGCCCCAGCTGCACTTAGTATTAAGTCCTAATTAATAAATGTTAGCATGCTAAGATGAGCTAAGTTGGTGATAAGTCCTGTTCATGCATAAACGTTATTCCACATTAACATAATATTGAGACTCAGTCTCAAAATACATTGTTAAAGAGCCAATTAATCAACCATCCTATTGACTATAGATATTAAGCCACAACATTTTCATACCAACTGCTGTATTTTTAGGTTATTTCTCACATCATGGACTAAAGAATGAAATGATAAATAAGAAATCAATTCTTAAAAATTATCATTTGTTGCAGCCTCAACAAATGTTACAGGAAACAATATAAAAGAGAAAACCAAGCTCAGGTGAAGGAACACATCCACACTCCATGACAACCTTCAAACATCCTTGTTATAAATCCTATAGGCCGTGGCTCTGGCTTTGCAGTGATTACCTCTCTGTGTGCAGTCTCAGCAGAGCTCCGTTATTGAACAAGGTCACCATTAGAAGGCAACTCCTCTCCTTGCTGCTGAAATTATGACCAATGAGGAGTCACTACCACCAGCAACAATAACTAGGCTACACGCAAAACCAGAAGCATAAGAACACATCATCCAGTCAGGCCCAGCAGCGATTTTCTCCTGTCCTTTTTCCACCTGTGTTGCCCAGAAAACACCTCTCTGCACACATAATCAAAAGAAAATCTCAGAACAGTGTGTTCATCTCTCTTTCCTGCCTTTCTTGCATTTCTGCTGCACCCTGGCTATGTTTCATGTTTAATGCACTGGGCATAGGAGATGGATACCCAGCTAATCGATCAGGAGCCACAACACAGGCAGCATCAGCATGAACCAGAGGGACACAGGTTTGTCTCAGGGGAAAACAGATCTGACCTTTCATGCCCAGTGCTCTAATAATAGTTTATGACAGTGAGTTTAAATTATTCCATGGATTTCTACATGTAATGTTTGTGACTGCAGTGGTCCACCATTATAGTAGAAAAAAAATTATTTTTTTAAGCTTGGCTGATTTACTGGATAATGCAAGTCTGTATCTGCTTCTCAGCCAGTTACAAGTCATTACATGTATATTAGTGAGCGATAACATGGGAATTGGTTTTGGTGAGAAGGGTAGTCTTAGTGGGGGGAAATGAGGAAGGAAATGAAAAGTGATCCCACAAGGTAGTAGAGCATAGCCTTCTTACTGCAGAGACTTTGCAATCACATGGAGAAGTGGCACAGAACAGGCAAACAAGGATATGGACATACCGAAATGAAATTGTGCCGATTTAAGAGATTGAGACTAGAACACAACTGAAAGTAAATGTGATGGCGGCTTCTAAATGTTGACTGAGGCAGAGTGAAGATGAAATCTAAATTGTAGCCAAGCTTCCCAAGGCAGTGCAACATATTTGATGCTTTGCAAAGTGACTCTAATCTTCACAGTTTGATAAATCAACCTTTAGTCTGGAAGTGCAAAGTCAAGCAGAAAGGAAGGGGAAATGGGAGATGGTGAGGGAGTCTTTGGGACCAGGACCAGAATGAAATGAGGGATATACGGATCCAGTCAGAAAGCAGAAGGAGACTATTCTGCCTAAAAACATCAGAGCCTGCTAGCTGCTTTGTATTCTGCCTGAGCATCTTAGGAATGAAAATCAGAAGCGATGAGAGGAGAAGGTAGAGGAAACTGTCTAAGTGAGACAAAGAGATCATTGCTTCTGCCTTCTTGAACCCTCGCTTAACACCTCACTTCATTTCCTGACTTCTTTTCTTTCTTCTAGAGGAACCTCGGGGAGTGACTATTTTTCCTCTTTTCAGGTCTCTCGGTTGCTTCACAGTCTAGCAATCTCTTTAGATGCCAAAAATGAGTCTTGCCCAGAGATATCCGAAATATAAGCTTAAACTATTCTCTCCCTAATATGAAATGCACTCCATCCACACTCAGGAGTTCATATGATTCAGCTCAACTTGCTCTAAACCTCTTTTTGCTGGCTCTAAATGTCAATAACCACAAAACATGTCCACATAAAACACAACCTTGCGGGAAGGAGAATTATAAATATGATCTGCATCTCCTATGTTTATAGACTGCCGCTGTCCTGCAAGGAGGAAGCAGATGTATTTGAATCTGACACCGCGGTGCCCCATTTCTACTGAATATTAAAAGCAGAGCGATACGCGTTATTTCATAGGTACAACAAAACACCAGGTGAGGTTCATTTGGATGTGTTAGCCCTTTGTTTCTCAAGAGGAGAATTCATTTGGCTTTGAGATGCAGATGTTGTACTAGAAGTTAACAGATGCACAGACAAAGTACAGTCCTGTACACAAAAAATATACAGGTCAGTGGACCTATATGCGCAAACTTCTTTTGTAGCAGGTCTTTGTTTCGCCTAAAAGAAAAAATTATGCCCATTGTTTACAACAAGACAATGTAAATGATGTGACAATGAAAGCTGTCACAGGTACGATGAACCCAGATAATCATCACCCAAATCATCTGCAGGTGCCTCCTCAGCTTTTCAGAGCTTTATAGGAGTCAGCTCATTGTTGCTGTCAGGCCCACAACTTTACCGTAGTAGTTAACTCTCACTGCTCTTATAGCATCGCTTTCTGTGGAAAACAAAACACACTGTCCACTACCTGCTCAGCATCAAACAGCAGACCCACAGGTAGAAACTAGCTGGTGAGTATAGTGGAGATTTAGCAGCTTGAGAGTCAAAACATTTCCTCAAGACCAAAAAACAGAGTTAGAAATAAGGGAATATTCAACAGGTGGAGACAAACACAACTTCAAATGATGATACCCATAGTTACTGAAGAAACTGTTTGTTAACAAGTTTTAAAAGATGATATAAATATTGAAAACTGTTCAGTATTTGGGAAATTCACTTTCTTTAAGTAGAGTTAAAGAAAAGATTACCACTCATGTCTGTATGTTGAACATGTGGCTTGAGCCCGTAGACAGTTAGCTTTGCTTAGGTTAGCATGCAGAAAGGGACCCCAATTTAATAGAAAAATAAAATGTTAATTAGTGAGCTCAGAGCTGCCTTAGATTTGTTATAGCAGACAAAGCCATGCTGACAGTTTTCCTTTTATAATACTGAACTAACTGTTGACTAGATTCATGATTGCTGAGAATGCAAATTACCATTTCCCAAAGTATCAAAACCATTCTAACCTGAACGGCTCAATCATTGAATCATTACTAAAACGTGATATGTGTGTATATTGGTTAAAAAGTCTAGAGAGAAGTTATCTTAAAGTTATATTCTAACTGACCCAGTGAATCATGTTTATTTGAGTTAATTACAGAGCTGAAAATTCAAATTTACATAATACTGCAGTCAATCAGTATCCTATTATATGGCCCCATAAATCAAAGAAAGCAATGATTAAGATGTCACCATCCCGGGAAGTTCACTGAGAGCAGGATTATCAGGATGCTGTCAGTCATAAATTGTGCTGGGATTAAGTTACAGGCAGGTGAGTAGTGGAGGGAGAGGAGGAATGAAACATTTAATATCTACCTGTAGCCTCACACTGGTGAAATATATAACATTTTTAACTATTGGCTATTTAACTTGGTGCAGTTCCACTTGAAATGTCAACAACGGAGAAGTTTTTAAAAGATCCAAAGAGGGCAAAAAGACCACTAATGTAAGTAAATAAAAGTCGAAGCTCTAAAGCTGCCAACTGTGCTTGCCCACCAATTTTGAATATTTACCTAATTATCTCCTACATTTTCACAAATTGACCTGCACCTCACCAACCGTCAAAAAGAAGAAAACAGATGCTGCCTCTAAGAACTTAAAAGAAGTGTTGTAATTACTAGTAGGGAACATTTTAACCACCTAATAAAGGCCAAATAGCCAGCAAATGGAGAAGTTGAATTTTGCTTTTCTCCTCAAACCAAGATGTGCTAATCTCATTATTACATTTCAACAAATTTTTTCTCTGCCCCAGCACAAAAGTCGCCTCCAGAAAGAATTTGGTCTCTCAAATATCCAGCAGAGAGCTACTTTGATTTAGAGTCCATTTTGTTATGTCTCATACAGAACACCTTAATACATGATGTCAAGTTGTTTTATGACCGGGAGGCTGAGCTACAGCACATTAGGGAAGCAAGACTTTGCAGCGGATCAATAGGACCACAACCAGAGCTCTGTGAGCTGGGGCAAAATCTAGACAATAATGAAGAATGAATACTGGCCTCTTGAGCCACTGCGAATCACCAGGATCAAGTTGTACATGCTGTTATGGAGGAATTCTATTGTCATTTTCTGCTGTTTTTGGGAGTTCTAACTAACAGCTGCAGCCATCTCAGTAGCTGATGAAGTTGATCTTTACTATTTGTGTACTAACAGGAAAACTTTATCAGCTGACAGAGGGCATTTGTAACCCTGCAGTGGACAGCAGCTTTTCCAACCCTTTCCTAACTCACGATGTACTTATTTTAACCTAAACCATGATCTCCGTGATCTTTGGTCATTACAAAGAAATTGCATGTAAATGTGATCAAAGCAATGCAATAATGTGCATGTTGATTTTCGTATAATCATTTGGAATGTATTTCATCTCGTGTCCTTTGTGGGATTTTTTCCCTTCAGATACAGGTTTTTATTTCTCAGCTCAATGTATCTGGTAATACTGAATTCTGATCTCAAACCAGCACCCTTTTTTCACAAATTAAAAAACCTGTATCCCTCACAATGTGGGTGAGTGTCATGGCTGATACCCAATACGCTCGATGACATAAATATCAGCACAGATCCAGCAGTTTGTTGTATCATCATTGTTTTAGCATTACATCTTTGACTACACCCACCCACTCCATGGGTGGAGGTAAAATCATTTACATACAGGCACAACAAAACTCTTTTCATGAGGAATGTGAACTGCTCATATGAAGAAAACCTAATGTTTCAGGGGTTTTTTTTTTTCCTCAAATAAAGCTTTAGAAGTAATGTATCAAAGCATGGTAATGTTTGACCATTCTGATGTGTTTTTATGGCAGACAAGTTGAACAAATAACTTAAACATTTAACAGAGTGACCAGTGTGCTTTTAGAGGACATAAGGTCACAGATTTCCTAACAACAGTAACAGCTCAGTATCTATTTTCTTTTCAATTTTCTCTGAAAGGGTTGAAATTTAATAATTAGAGGAGCTTTCCATTTTATTTAAGGCTTAAAACACTACTGCACTGACTTTGCTATAATACGTACATCTCTCTCTTTCATATAATGAAAAAAAAAACACTGACTGCTCATATTCAGTCCATTATTATGCACAGATATCAAATTCTGCCATGCACATAATTGTGGCATGAAAACAAGGATCTTTGATAAATGCATGTAATATTCAGTCTCTTGAATCATTAATGACCTTGAGAGCATACTAGTGTGCTTACCACTGCAGCTGCGAGAGACTCATCATATCGGCCTCAAACCCCCGGAGTAAAAGGCCAAACCTTTCACAAAGAGTTTGATTTCTGACTTGAAACCTCTGTTCACATTAAAGAATCTTTGCCAAGTGTGAGAAACCTGAGAAAATGCCAAGACTCTTGAGTGAAATGTGAAGACAGAAGTCTCAGCTCTGTTACTAACCAGTTTTTCACAGAGCTGCTATATTTTACTGAAGCTGTACAATGCCCAAACACTGCACATATACGTTTGTCCCACTGTGTGCTAGTGCAAAGCACATATTTGTACATATGTGAGCTCAAGCCCTGGTGCATTTACAGCTTGCTGTGACAAGGACACTGCATGAAGCGAGGTTAACATACAGAACAGCTTGCTGGGTTGGACGGTGAAGTCTGGCATTTCCCCATCAGCCCTGTTTTACGCACGAGAGGTTGTGCCCCAGAATGTGTTAAGCCTGCATTTCATTGTATTATTTTGTTTATCTGATTTATTTCTAACATCAGGACAACTCTGGCAACGCTATATTCCCAGCAGGGTCAATTACTTCGGAAATGCCCTCAAAACATGCAGCTCCTCTGCCATAAAACATTGCATCACCAACAGCCAATCACGGAGCGGCATTCGTGGGGCTTTGTGCTGCACAGACCTAGGGAATAAGCAGGTGCTTAAGTACAAAACAGTGACTCCACAAACATACTGAGGTCCGCACATGACTGCACGCTGCTGTCAATAACAACTGTGGATTTAGCAAATAAGCATTTCTATGAAAAACTCTTATTACTTGTCATATGATCCGTGCTTAAATAAACGTAACAAATGAAAGGATGTAATGTGGATAATTTGAAGTTGTCCGTGCAGGTTAGATAAATATCTGACAGGCACATGGGGACGTGACCCGGCACAGTCCACCTGTCTGTTGCTCTCAGTATTGTCCTTTGAAATGAAAAGATGGTAAACAGACCAGAGGAGCTCAGCTGGTCTGAAAATAAAATCTATTATGCTATCTGAAAAGCATTTATCTGCCTCTTTCCATTAAATCTATCTCCACATAGCTTAGATTAGTTTGATATTAAGTAGGACAATGATGGAAGAGTGAATCTATCAATGTCAGAAAATAATAAAAAATGACTGAATTCAAAGTTTACAAAGGTTTATCTTCCCACATCCACACGCCCACGACATATCCACCCAGCTGCACTGAGTGTGTGCCCACGTGTCTGCACCAATGCCAAGACAACATCCTCTACATTTTCTGCGATCAGACTGTAATGCAAGAAAATGCAGTCGGCTTCAGTGGAAGAGGTTGTCACATTCAGTCTTAGTCCAAATGGTTCTGGACTGGGGTTTACATTGTGTTATTCTGTACAGCCTTCGCCACGTTCATGTCTTTGCCAGTATTTTCCTTTCACACAGTATAACATCACTTCAAAGTGCAGTAGCTATAGCAGCATCTCACCCACTGCAGGCCCCTCAGCAGACACGCTTCTGGCTTTGCCTCACCGAATATCAGCAGATAGACAGACATGTGCGCTGACATAAACCTCAGCTGAGCATACTAGGTATAACATGGAGGCATAAAGGTACCAGGATCTGCCGTCTCTGCACAATGGCAACACTACGATATGCATTAGCTTTCCAGTGGGCTAATACTGGGCTTAAATGCCCTACTCTGCTTAATCTATTCTTTACGGTTAAGCCTGGCAGTGTGAACTGGTACAACTCTGTAATGGGCTTATAAAGATGTGTCTATTTGCTGTACTTAAACTGTGACTACAGAATGCAAATGCCATACTTCTCTACAGGCCAGCTTGGCAAAGATAAGCCTAATCTGGCAAATTGCTGGATCCCAGTTAGCAGTAGTCTTTGGCTGCATTAAGTTAAACTAGTGTCTTGAATTGCCACCAACAGCAATGGCAACCCTGGATAATGCGTGGTCTAAACATGGAAATCTTTTGTTCAGGAGAATTTTTAAAAACTGTTCTGCTTCTAGAGGAAAGAAACTCGCTGCTCGAACATTCAGCCAACTCTATTTTCTGTTTTTTAAATAAAAGACACCCGTGGCTCAGTATTCAGCTTAATCCATGTCAGTCCCTCTAAAATAGACACTGACTACAGACGGAACTCCAAGGACAAGCTTTACAGCGATAAAATAAAATAAAAAATTCAATATACACACAGACCTCTGGCTGGTGTAAAAGGTCTCAAGTCACTGCAGCTTTAGTCTGCCTTCACCTGAGCTTCAAACTGATTTCCTCTGTGTTTAAAGAGACAGATAAGAGCATCTGACAATTTGAATTCAAATATCAACTAGGAGAAATGAGAACTTCCAAAAGGTCACTCTCACACAGCAGCCAAAAACTGACCTGACACGTTGAAGGCATCGGTATTCTACACCAAACGTACAAGCTCGCAAGCAAACAAGTTTAAAGAGCTGTTTGCTATTCCACTGTTGAGCCCCTGCAATCATTCCAAGTAATGACCTTATTTAGACTCTCAACACTGTTAAAGAGAATTATGTTCTCCTCCGCCAGACATCAGCATCGCAACTCACCTGTCCATCTACGAGCCAACCCTTTTTTTGTCTTTTGTTCTTTCGAACTCCCTTTCATTCTCTCCCAGTCTTTCATATCCTCTGCTTCCTGCCTCGCTCCCCTTCTCCCCACAAGCTACCAGACTGTCCCTGGGTGACAAGCAAGCAGGGGCTGAAGAGGAGGGGAGGAGGAAAAGGAGGGAGGAAAAAAGGGTGAGGGAGAATGAGGAGTTGGAGAGGGAAAAGGAGGTGGATGAATTCCCTGAGCTGTGCGGTGCTGCCTTTCTCTGTGAAAAGTGAGCATCTATCCTCCACCCCCCTCTCTTCATACCTTTTGCATCTTGACACTTTTCCTGTTGACTTGTCAGAGAAGCCTGTCAATCCCATGACTGCTTCAACATGCCTCAAGTATACCCCCCCAATTCTTTTCTTACTGTAACCCCCACACCCCTTCCTTTTCATTTGTCTCTACAGATCACACTCTCTCCCCTTAGAACACAGGTGTCACACACTTATATACAGTGTACTGTAAGCAGAAATACAGTTTACACACATACACATGTAGACATTTATATATCCGTCTCTCATCAGGAATCAGAGACCAACCTTCAGTGCATTTTCAAG
The DNA here is from genome assembly GCA_033238685.1 of Lates japonicus. Classification (NCBI taxonomy): domain Eukaryota; kingdom Metazoa; phylum Chordata; class Actinopteri; family Centropomidae; genus Lates; species Lates japonicus. Next base: position 1,277 of record BRZM01002741.1, on the reverse strand, counting down.
CACAGAATTTTCAAAGCAAAGCAAAGCTTGCGACTGGATTTTTTCAAAGGGACTGTAAAAGAGAGTCAAATAGAGAGATTAAAAGAGAGAAAGGGATTGGAAAAAAAGAAAAAAATAGAAAGATAAAGGCCCGAGGGGAATAGAGAGCATCACAGGAAAGGAGTTGACCCACCCGCTCATCCATTTGCGATACCATCCCCCATTCACTCCAGGCAAATCTGCCTAGTCCCCACATCATTTCATACAACACATTCTTTTATTTGTCTTATTCATCTTTGGTTCTTATCTTATTGTCTCTCTCTCTCTCTCTCACACACACACACACACACACCCCTCAGAGCGCTTCACTTCCCAGAGGTCGTCCATGTGGCTAACAGCGGCAACTGCAACATGCAATCACACTTTCACACTTTGCACTCAGCTACACACATGACAAAAATCTCTCTTACTAGTCACCTCTCTCTCTCTCTCTCTCCCTCTCTCTCTTACACACAAACACACACACGGGCTCACACCCACCAGCACCACCTGCTTCACTGATGGTACTTCTGCTCTACACCAGCCCCCTCCCATTTCTTGCTGCTCCCACACATGGTGCCTCCACCCAGTGTTTCCAGCACCTCCAGCACCTCATCCTTGTTTTCAACATCCCCACAAGCGTCTCCCCCGCCCCCCCCCCCCCCCC